>JBBPQL010000197.1:0-42190 GCA_038092515.1 Boletus subparvulus | reverse complement strand
CAGCCATTTGGGGCATTGTTGCTTGCACCCATGGCGCGCGCGCAATACAGACGCGTTGCGACGGACAGTTTAATCATGGTCCGGGTCCGCGAGGAGACTCCGTTGACCGAATTGATTACTGGCATCCGTGCGGTCGATATACGGTAGTTGTAAAAGGATGACATTGGACCTTTGACGACGTATTATGGTTATACCCCACCTCAGTGATGTTGCAGAATTCTGAGCAAGAGGTTACTTTTGTAGTCTAGTTATCATTTCATTCTGCGCAACGAAGGTTTCGGATCTTTTCTCTCGCTGTACCGGGACAACGCTCGGGCCGTTCACTACAGGAATGATATAATGTGCATCGCACTGGCAAGCAACAGTACGTTCATTGAAGTCTCAGCTAAGTTATCGGTCTCATTCTAGGACACTACGACGCACGAGCAAATCGGGTCTGTCATCGCGCACAGTCCTGTCATCTGGTGCATGGCTATCTCAACAAATTACGACCTCATAATCGGTGGAGGAAAGAGGATCACACTTCGGGGGCTCTGTGACATCCTCCCCTCTCGTTATTTTCACAATGTACGTGTATCTGCGTGATATTTTGCCATCAGTTTCTAACACAATCCGCTCCATCGGCTGTCACATATCCTTTGCGAACGGGTATTCCAGTGAATCCCTTCAAATACAGGACGATGGTTCAAGTATGTTCATTTGTATCCCGATCACGGTTTTTTGACACCCATGTAGTCATCAGAAAAAAGGACAGAGAATCTTGAGCAAACTGCCCAAGAACTGCATATCTAGCTCGCCGACTCTCGAGAAACAGCCGATCAGAAGGAGGATCGTCTCGACGAAATCACCAAGTCACTGGGTGTAAAGAAGAAGAGTGTGCCCATCGCCACCGGGGATGGTCGCCTCATGGAGGCGTCGGAGTGTTTTCGGCAAATGAAGAACGAGCTACCAGAGGACACGGGCACCCATGGGTCATCGAGCTCGACCCATCATCAATAAGTTAGCGGGCGACGGCGTGTGGGAGAGTCTTCGGGCAACTTACTCGACGCTTTTTTCACCTGAGTCGGGTGGGTCGGATGGGTCGCCATTCTCGGGTGCCACTGCCACTGCATTCTTCGGAGTGAAGTGAAAATTTTAACAATGTTATGCCAGCCCCCCCCAGCGTCCCGACACCTAGTCAACGACCGTGTCTCTGCACAGAGCAAACGTTCACCGCAAGGTCACCAAGCCAACCGTCACCCTGACGATGACGATGAGCGAGGAGAGTGAGGACGCGGGACATGGCGTACTTTTAGATTCACACCTTCGCCTCGACCCTGAATGACAATATAGTTTCGACGAATATCTGCTCGTTACATCATAACGTGCCGGTGTCATCTCCTTGCTACATTAAAATCGTGCCGACGACATTCGACCTTCAAAGTATAATCGTCACTACCGCAAGGTTTCCGCTTATTTTGGATTATGATAAATTTGCAGTTTTTGTGTTTAGTACGGGCTTTTGACCTTACCTTTTTCATATACTAGTAACTCTCGGGCTAAGCTTGCGTGTCTACTACCTCTCGCCTTCGACCTAACCGTAGTGGTCGATATTTACGGAGTCTGAAATTGGCGCCATGAGTTACTACTCTTCAAGCGTCGATACAAGTTCATTTCATTCGCGTGATCCATCCGATTTCTGGGATGGCATTCCAGAGGTACTACGACAATCGATGTGATCATTACAAAAAAAAGGGAAAAAAAACAGCGACACAAACAACAAAAAGCCCCACATGATAAAATAGCAACATAGACGATGGACCCTACAATGATATCACATAAAAAGACACGAGTAAGTCCAAGTCCAAGGATAAAACACGGTCCGTTAGACGAAACAACAACGTGAACAACAATAAGAAAAAGAAAAGAAAAGCGTTCGACGACCAGCACACCGAAAAACGAGAAAAAAACGAATAACATACGTCACCGATCACCGAAGCACCAACGGCGACAGCAAACCCAGCGTCCGTTCGTCCGATCCCCCCAGCATCTGCCTCACCTCCATACTCTCCAGCATCACCGCCATCGTCATCGCCGACGCTGCGTTCTCGAGTCGTGTCAACAACGAATCCAACACCATCATGATCTCCAACTCGCCCATCTTGTCGTGCATCGGGGGTACCAGTTGATCGGGGTCGCCGTACATGTAACACGGCTCGAACCGTTCGTCTTCCGGGAGCTCCGACCCCAATGGGATACTGTCCTTGCGTCTCGGATAGGGGCGAAACACGCGTGCGCTCGCGAGCGCTTCGAAGCGGAGACACAGCACCGCCAGCTCCCTCACCTGTCCGATGCTCCACTGTACCTTGGCAGGCGGCACCGCCAACGCACTCGCCGATCCGCCCGTCAAGTCGATATCCTGTCGTCCCGCGATAGACCCTGGATAAATCGACGATATCATCTCGGGGATTTCGAGACCTTTGAGTTTGAACTCTCCCACCGGGATCACTTTGATGTTCATCCGCCGGATCGCCTCGATAGCTTGCGGGGGCTGAAACTCAGAGTACTCGGTGTCGGGGCCGGTTTCAGTGATACGCGCGTTGATCTCCCGGACGACGTCGGCGCTGCACATGATTTGTCCCCCAGCGGCGTTCCCGCTGATACGCGCAGCGCGAATGACCATCGGGCCAAAGTAGTCCATCCGGTCGGTGATCGGGTCGGGCTCGCAGACGGGCGCACCGCAGTGGATGCCCATACGCACCGAGAGCCCACGTGCGACCAGGTTTCCCTGTGCATCCCGTACCTCTTTGCCCTCCTCACACTCCAGAATTTCCAATGGCCACAGCTCGTGCATCAGCTGAATCTGGACCGTCAATGACCACCACAGCGCGGCCAACGTGGTCGGGAACGAACACATGAACGCGTCCCCTTCCGTCTTGACGACGTACCCACCGCATATACGCAACTGACGACGCAAGAGACCATTGTGCAGACGCATCGCGGTCGTCATACCCTTGTTCGCCTCCCACAATTGGGTCGAATTACGAATGTCAGTGAAGACGAGACACAGGTGACCCGTCGGCGGTGACACTTCGTCGTCCAACCGAGCGATCGTGCGGTCCTGGATATCCGCCTTTTTACCCCATCGCTTTTTCAACGTGCTATATGCCTCCACGTCCATCGACGAATCAGTCATCGGTTGCTTCTTTGGGCGGAACAAATCCGCGACGCATATGACCATGATCATCGTGCTCCCGTCCGACCCATAACTGATCGCGAAATCCCGCAACTTTTGCGCTGCAATCATCGGATCAGAAATCTCCGACCGCGCGATGTCCACCGCTGTCTGATACGAGATATAATCCCACAGCCCCCGGTTCCCAACGATCACGAACTCGTCTTGCTCCGTCAACTGCCGTTCCTCCACGTACGGTCGCGCATTCACCATGGGGAAGTGGTAAAAGTAGCCAAAGGAACGCGAGGTGTCGATCTCCTCGTGGACGAGACCCTTGGGCGAGATCCATCCCTCGGCCATTCGTATGCGAATCGCCTCACGCCGATCAAACGGGTCGTGTTTTCTCGAGAACAACTCGGCGGAGCCCTGGATCGAGACCACCGCGAGCGCGTCGCCAGCGTTCGCCACGTACATGGTTTTCCCGACAAAGTAGAGCACGATGCCGGATGCCCCTGCACGATACGAACTCTCGAACGAAGTCGTGGCTGCCGTTGACGCGCTCACCTGGGACATTTTTCGACTCGATGGGTTCCCGGCATAGAGCGCGTCGTGAAGTTGCTTGTTGAGCCTCAGAAACGTCCGACGCAGCGCATCGCGGACCGTCTCGCTCTTTGACTGATCGATCTGACCCAAGTGGGCGCTGAACTGCGGTAAAAAGTTGTCATGGAGATACTTGGATAGATGATTGTTGCTCTGCCCCGCGTCCCACCGTCCAAACATGGCAAACACGGCTTCGTCCTTGTATCCCCGAAACTCGGGCTGAACGAGGTCAAACATGGTGAGGTAGCCGGTGCTCCCGAGGTTGTCGGCGATCCCGTACGACATCTTGTTCACTTCGGAGAGTGAGGTCCGGACGCGTCGGTCTTCGCTTTCCTCGGGGATGTTGGGCAAAAAGGTGGTGGTGACGTCCATGAGACCGAGGACGCGCAACGAGGGCAACCCGGAAAAATCGGCAAGACCGCTCCCCGCACCATCTGAGGGATGTTTTGCAGTGGGAGGCTTGATCTCAAGCCTCTTGTTTCCCGACAAGTTGAGGTACTTGAGATTTTGATTGAAATTCCTGGCGCACAACAGCATCAGCCAGTAGTTAGCGCAGGACAGCGGGGGAAAACTTACCAATTCCAATCAAATTCCCAATTATTAATGTTATACCTAAGCGCATTGCTCCCCACATCGATCACCGTCAGACTCTGTACCTTGTTCAGCTCTTGGGGCAGCGTCTGTAACTTGTTCCCATTGAGAAACAGGACGCTCAGCCTCGTCAACCTAGGCAAATCTTCGGTCGGTAGACTTGTCAACTGATTGCCACCTAGGTAGAGTTCCTCCAGCTTCGTGAGGTTGCGGAGAAAAGCGAAAGGGAGTTCTTGTATTTCGTTAAAGGAGAGATTGAGGACACGGAGTTCTCTCAGGATCGTGAACGGCGGGAGGCAATCGTCTGTGAGTTGGTTCTCACCCACGTACAGTTTCTCGAGCGAATACGCGAGCGGAGGGGAAGACCGGCCGGATGCCGTGTGTACCGTCGCACTCGACGCTTTTCTCGCGATCTGAAAATGTGACCGTGGCCCCGGCGGGGTCGAACCTTCGAGGGATATACCAGAAGTAGGGGGAGTAACGAGCGACGTGTCCGGTGGATCGTGCCATGTATCGAGCAGGTTGGACGTCACGTTGATCAAGACGAGTGAGGGGCAGTTCCAGAGAGAGAGAGGTAGTTGCCTGAGGCTATTGTTATGCGCGTCAAGGGTTTCGAGCCGTCGGAGCGAACCAATGGTTTCAGGGAGAGCGTCGAGATGGTTATCCGAGCAGGAGAGCGTGATGAGGTGGCTGAGCTCCCCAAGCGAGTCGGGAAGAATTCGAAATAGATTGTGGTCTAATTTGAGGTGCTGAAGTGCAGAAAGATGTGACAATGCAAAGTCGTCAAGGGAGGAGAGTTTCGTGTAGGAGACGTCAAGGGAGGTGAGAGCGAAAGGTGTTTGGACAGAAGGGACGAGTGTGAGAAGCGTAATGTCGTTGAACGAGACGTCGAGAGTGGTCGTGCTATGTGGTCCATCAGAGAGGTCAAGCGCGTGTATGACGTTGTGGTCGGCTAGGAGGTTCTCCAGTCGAGGGAGTATATGCGCGACGGAAAGGTCGCCGATGCTATTTCGCCGACAGTCAAGGACTCGGAGGTTGACCAGTTGGCTACACTGTTCGGGGAGTTTGGATACTTGATTCCCGACGAAAACAAGCTGCTCGAGCGCAGTCAACCGGCCAATGTCCTCTGGGAGTTCCGTGAGCATATTAAACGATACATCGAGGTCCCGAAGGGCGGGCATCTCGCAAATGACGGAAGGGAGATGGCTGAATTTATTGTTGGATATGTTCAGCGTCTTGAGCATCCGAAGCCGGGGGAAATACCAGGGAAGTTGTTCCATGCGATTATTTTGCAGCTTGAGGCTGCTCAATTCAAGTAAACGGTCGAGCCCAGCGTCATCGAGGTCTGCTATGCGGTTACATGAGAGATCCAGGCGATGCAAGCTTGCTGAATGTCGAACGCTCTGGGGAACTTTCTTCATCGCCATACTCGACAGACGGAGTTCGCGTAACGTGGTGCAAGATTGGATGAAGTCGAGGGGTATCTCCAATATGGGATTTCGAGAAAGATTAAGGCATACAATTGATGCCGCTTCCTTATGAAAGATGATAGGTATAGTAGGCAGACCACACCCTGTGAGATCTACATATTCTAAGTTGTCGAAGTTCCAATCATCCGCCTGGAAAGGGTCAGGTGTGGAGCAGGATTGCAGTGAGGGGGCATACCGGAGGACCAAGCAGCTGACTTTTGTACACGAACTTGAGAAGAAAGGTCATGTCTTCAGCGGCGAGGTAGTCGAGACTGTCGAGCTGGTCATAACCTGCTTGTTCCAAACGGCGACGGGTGATTGCGGCGGGGCGCTCGGTCGGAGCCAAAATTCGCTCTGAGAGGGGGATGAAAAAAAGACAAGGACATATGAAGGTCTACGTACCCTTTCCCCGTTCCTTGAGATACAGCTTGTGGATCTCTCGATCGTTACCACGCAACACCTTGGCGTTGAGGGAGGGGATGAGGTCTGCGACTGTTGCATGTGGGGGGATTTGTGCGACGTGATAGGAGCCGTTGGCACGATATATGCGCACGAGGACGAACTTGCTTGAGCTGGCGGAGGAAGAGGATCTGTGTGCATGATGGGTTTTTCTGCGCATGCGTTTCCTTGTCGTCATATCGGTGACGGTGGACGAGTCATCGGGTGTTCGTGAGCTGCTGGCGACGATGCTTTCCTCTGAACCGGAGCTTGCGCCGTCTGCAGCGGCATCCGCGTCTTCCTTTTCGATTGCCCAGCTTTCTGGTGCGGTCCATTCGCGTTCGGTAAGTTGTTCAGCGTCGAGGTCGGGGTCATGCAGCTTCTGCATGATGGTCTTTGGGGAAACCTTGCGGTCACGTCGGTGGGTGCACCTTGAGGAGACGGAGGAGGGGCAAAAAGGATCGGTGAATATGGATGGAGGGGAGGGGGGGGAGAAGAGGCTGGTCGAGTCGACGGGAGAGGAGGCGCGGGGACGATTGGGGGCAGTGCCGGAGACGACGCTCATGTCGATGAAGTCGGCTAAATGTGTGAAATCGGTGTCGATTGTGAGGAGGGGTTCTTCTTTCTGGGCGGGCGGGGGTTTGTTGAGGCGGGATCTTTTTCGGGGCTTGTCCTTTTCCTTCTTTGGGAGGGGCGGAGGAGCTGGAGTGGGGTCGTGGTAGAGGGGGGTCATGTAGGTGTTGACGGAGAGCTGGGACGGGTTTGCGGTGAAGGTGGGGAGGGAGGCCATGCTGTCGTTGATGGAGTCGGAGGAGGCGAGCTTTGAGCGGGAGCGCTTCTTTATCATGTCGCTGAGAAAGCTGAGGGAGCCCTTTCCCTTGCGGAGGTCGCCGATGGAGGAGTCGGACACGGAGGGCGCGTAGTCGCTGGTGAAGGAGTGGGCGTCACTCGGACGGGAGCGGAGGGAGGCCGCGGTGGAGGAGGCGGACGGGCGGAGCGGCCTGTATGGCGTGGCCACCGCGCGCCTTGCGGGCTGGGGTGGGCCGTGGACATGGGCGAACAGGGAGGAGCGCGCAGTGGTACCCACCGGCTCAGACCAGGGCGAGATGTCGGGATTGCGCCCGTTGGCAGCGCCCGGCGCGGGGATGTCCGGGTATGCCTGCAGCGGGCGCGGGGGCATGGCGAGCAAGTCGTCGGTGGATACGAACATGAACTCATCGCGGTCCTCGTTCGTGAAAGACATGAGCACCGCCCACTCGCCACTCCTCTTTTTTGTACCCGACACGGCCACATTCCCTTTATAGGCAGTTTTCCGGGCGGTGCGCAAGATACCCAGCGACTGCGCCTCGCTCAACCCAACCATCCACTATGCTCCCCTCCCCGCCCCGACTAGATGTCAGGGATGCCACCTCCTCGGCTGCCAGCGCGACCACAACAATCCAGCTGCCTTCCAGCCTCAAGGTGCCCCCGTCCCCCACCGCGCCGTCCTGAAACTCACACCCTTCCAGGTCGTCGGCATCATCCTCGCCATCGTCAGCGGAATCCTCATAGGCTCCAGCTTCGTGTTCAAGAAAAAGGGTCTTTTGCGCTCGCAGGCCGGGCACACTGCAGGCGAAGGCGTCGCCTACCTAAAATCGGTTGGTCCCGTTTCATCTCACCACGCATGCTCCTCACGCCCGACAGCTATTATGGTGGACCGGCATGATAAGTATGTATCCCCTCCCCCACGCTCAACATCCTTTCTCATCCTTCCGTCCCAGTGATGATTCTCGGCGAACTTTGTAATTTTACCGGTGCGTCCCTTCCCGCGCTCCCCTCACCCGCAGCTCACCCTCCCCAGCATATGCCTTCGTCGAGGCCCTTGTTGTGGTCCGTACTACAATACGTCACATTCAAATCTCGTCTGACTCATCCATTCAAGACACCCATGGGCGCACTCTCTGTTGTAATATGCGCCATCCTATCTTCCATATTTCTCAAAGAGAAGCTTACATTCTTCGGCTGGCTCGGCTGCTCTCTTTGTATTGTATGCCCTGTCCCCTTTTCTTCACATCACATCTTCACCCTTCCATTCAGATTGGCTCTGTCATCATCGCTCTCAACGGCATGTCCCTGCCCGATTCTTCTTGCCCCGTCCCTAATCCCGTTGCTAGGGCCCCAAGAACAAACCCCTTCCGAGATATCCGCGTTCAAACAGCTCTTCATTGCGCCCGGCTTTCTCGCCTACATCAGTGTACTCATCGCCATCGCACTAAGCATCATCATCTATTTTGGTCCAAAGTCCGTCCTTCCTCCTCCCCCTCCCCCCCCCTCACCCCATCTTCCGTCAGGTATGGCAAGAACAATATGATTTGGTACATCACCGTTTGCAGTACGATCGGCGGCATCAGCGTCAGCGTCACAACCGGTCTTGGAGCTGCTATCGTCACCACCGTCATGGGGTATAATCAGGTGCGTACATTCAAACATCTCGTCATGATACTGCCCTCACGCCACGCGCAGTTTAATAACTGGTTTATATTCTTCTTGTTGGGTTTCGTTGTTGTCACGCTGTGTGCGTGTCTTCCAGTGTCGCCAATCCATTCAACCCTGACGCTGCGCAGTGACAGAGGTGTATTATTTAAACGTCGCGCTTGCGCTATTCAATACAGGTGCGCGTTTCACCCGTTCGCGTGTATATATGCTTATCCATAACCTTCTTTGCACAGCTATGGGTACGTTCCACCTGTCCGGTCCCCGTCCCTGATCTCTGACGTGCTTCACACAAGTAACCCCGACCTACTATGTCTTATGTGAGCCCCCGTGGCTTGTACACCTAATGATGCTCATATCTTGATCAAGTTTCATTTTTTTCAATGGTCACGACGATTGTACGTGCCGAGATCCCTCATTTGCAGAAAACCTCATCCTCTCGATTCAGGTTCTCTTCAAAGGTCTTGCCGCACCAGCATCCCAAATCATTACTTTGGTACTCGCGTTCCTGACCATCTGTGTCGGCATCACCATCCTTCAAATGTCCAAGATCGACCCCGTCAAGCTCACATCCCTCGACCGACGGTCGACACTACTCCTCCAAGCCGCGCGCACCCACACAGACACCCCTGCGACGATCGAGCTCGATTCCGATGGCGAAGAAAAGGACCCCACCGCCCTGGAAGAACCCGGGATGGGCGCTCTCCGCGGTTCCTTTGGCACCATCGGAAGTATCATGCGCGCGCGGAGTGCCCGACAGCTCAGCCAGTCCAGCCGCTCCACCGGCTCTGTACGTGCACCGCGCGGGATGGGCGTCGGCGGGGGCATGGTCGGGAACCTCGACGGGCTCCCGTTCTCTTCCCTCCAACTTACCGACCACGCCTACGACGGGCTCACGCGACACGCGTTGTATGATGCACCCATGCCCTCGGCGCGCGGTGACTCGACGGATCGCGTGTCCGAGCTCACGGCGTCCTCAACGCAGAGCCCGCGTCGGACGACGGTCAAGTTTGGGACGCAGGACCTCGTTCATTCGTACGCGCCCCCAGGAAATCACAACTCCCAGGCCGTCCACGCACTTCGTACGACGTCCGTCCCTGCCAACCTCGACACCAAAGCCCCGCCGTCATTCCTCTATCCGCCTACGTCGATGTCGGCCTCGCCCGCTGGCTTTATACCGCCGGTCCCCCCGTCCTCAGGGTCAGACGCTGGGGTGGGGCCAAGTGGAGGGGACGACCGCAGCCCACCCCAGACACCCCAAAACGCGGGCATCAACCCCCAATCTATCGTCATCCCCAGACGTACCAACGACGAGCCTCTCGCACCGACCATATCCACCTACGGCGCGCAAGTCGAAAACGACCCGTTCGAGACGCCCTCGACGCCCTCCATGTCCGCCTTTCCCTCCTCGCACGAGCTGCTGGAGAACGAGAGCACGTCGTACGTGGATTTAGCCGAGAGCGCGGAGTATGCGTCGTCGGAGAGCGCCGGTAGCGAGCAGACGGTGTATGCGACGCCTGTCTCGGTGATACTGCCCATGCCCGTGCGTCCGACCGTGAGCACGGGCGCGGTCGCCGGCGCTGGCATTGGCATCGGTACGAGCGCCAGCACGGACGGCGATCCCACGCGGCGGGATCGAAGGAGCAGCTCGACGTCGCGGTCACGACGATACCCCAAGGGGTTCGACGACGCGGAAGAACGGCAGAGTCTGTGGGACCACCAGTCGCCCGTCGAGGAAGAACGGCCGGGCGTGCGGCTCGTTCAGCAGACGTCACGGACGGTGGGTATGGGAGGGCGGTTTTGAGCGCGGGTGAGGCGAGGTGACGGCGCGAGGGAGATGGCGATAGAAGACGACACGCGCTGCCGATCTAAACGCATCTAACGCGGTCCGCGGGCGTTTTCGTTTTTTTTTTATTCCGTATTTTCCTGGTGCCGTGGTCTTTGTTGGCGTCTTTACGCGCCCGAGCGCTCACACGTACGAACCTCTCCCCTTTATTCACATCCTCGCCTTCTGTCTTTGATCCGATGGAACTTTAGAACATTATTATTATAGCGCGTCCGAGGGTCGTCCTCATTCTTCTTCTATCCGTTTCTCGTCGTCGTTTCTCGAAGAGGGGGTTGAGGTGTGTATGTAACGGTATGACGATGGACGCAACACGTTTAGCTAGGGACATGTGGGAGGTTAGATGTATATGTTATCGACGACGTGCGCGGTTCGCTGGCAAGTGGGTTCGAACTTCGTGTGACGTGTGTGTATCAAGGAATGCCAAAGTCGGTCGCAATCATGACGCGCCAGTGGAGCCCTCGAGAACGACTCTGACGCCATTGGAGGAATCTTCAAAGGTTCGTTCCCCCTCCGAGTCCGAGGAGTCGGATCTGCGAGTTTAGCCCGCTTCGCCTCGATCTCTTGATGGGACTTTTGGACCAACATCATGATTGCCACTGGCACCGTGGGACTTGTTCTCGAGATTCGACGGCGCCTAATTTTGGACCTGGTCCTCGGTTGTACTCCAGTCCCGAGCGTTCCCCAGGTTCCAAATTGAAATGCTCAATTTTTGATGCCAACGCACACAAAGGATCCCTTCGTTCAGGACGGGGATCAAAGGCGCAAAGAAAGAAAGAAAAAAAAGTCACCCGGGCCGTCGGTTTTCTAAACGACTTTTAGATCACAGCCGCTCCCACTGGGGCCGGGGCTTGGCATCCAACACACACCCCATGTAGTAGGCTCGTTCAGGAAGCGGGGACTTAAGGCGCAAAGAAAAGAAAGAAAAAAAAAGTCGGCGTCGGCTTTCTAAACGACTTTTGATCGCACTGTGGCGTCCTACATGATGCCGCTCCCACTGGGGCCGGGGCTCCCGGCTTGACACACACTGGCACTGGGCGTGTCTCTGAAAAACGAACGCATAGGGATCTCGGAGGTATACATATACCGCCCACTCGCGCACGATCAAAGTTCAATCTGGCGTTGGTCTTCCGAGGTGAGTCGCTCCGCCGACCCAGGATTCGGATCACGACTCTGTGACGCACGATCCCAGGCCCGGATCGGTTACTCCGAGACGCGACGCGTACGCGCGCGCGCGCGTGACGAACCCGTGGCACGCATCCGAGATCGCAGCACGTTGGGTTCAGCAAGTGCCGCTTTGAACTCTCTGAACGCGCGATCCAACTTGTCGCTGACGCCGCATCGCAGACATCGCTGGTTCGGAGCAAGGTTCGCTCGTGTCGTCCAACTCCACCCCCACCCCCTTGGACGTGGACCCTGAGGGTGCGTGTAGTGGAAACACAGGTTTATTTTATCGTCGATCCAGATAGCCGCAGCCGCGCTCGCTGCAAGGCGGATGATTCAGAACAGG
The DNA here is from genome assembly GCA_038092515.1 of Boletus subparvulus. Taxonomy (NCBI): domain Eukaryota; kingdom Fungi; phylum Basidiomycota; class Agaricomycetes; order Boletales; family Boletaceae; genus Boletus; species Boletus subparvulus. Next base: position 30,113 of record JBBPQL010000197.1, on the reverse strand, counting down.
GCAACCGAGCTCGGTTCTGTGTGCCTGATCTTGACAGTGCCGCGAACGAAGGACACGCCCGACACGAGGTCTCTGCGTGGCCCGGCCCGGATCACCGTTATCGTTCACGACACGATGAAGAGGAAGAGGCGTCGACGAACCCAGACCGATTCAGAGATGTTTACGGCCCCTGTCCCACAATCTGCAGCAAACATAACGTTCACAGCTAATAGGCCTCGGACCGACCACGACCATGACGCCCATTTTCAATGTTTTGAGTCCTGCTGAACGTATATCCTACGAAAGCCGCGGGAGTGGGCTATATCGTCACGGTTCCCTACACGTCCGGGATTCGGAAACACGCCGCCTTCACGTGTCCACTCCGATCGAGTCACACTCACACGGATACGATGGACCCTGCCGTGATCGTTCCTTCTATCCGCGAACATCATCACTGTTCCGCCAGCGCGGCCCGAAACCAATTTCCCACCAGTCTCGTCTGACCTCATTCCCCAAGGATTGCTAATCGGCTAAAGCGTGTCCCTCGACTCCCTCTGTGTGTCATATGTGTGTTAGCATTGTTCCCACTGAGCTTCAAGATGGACAGTCGACAGACACGGCGCACTGCAACCGTGACGAAGCTTGAGAGAAGCATAAACAAGTTATCTGCGCGGTAAACCAACAACCCACTCAGTGATCAATTCATTATGCATATTCGATCACTCTCGTTTACTTCAGCAGGAGCTTGATCATACTCGAATGTAGACAAATTTGAAGTCCCCTCATCACTGTTGAGATCCAATGAACAGCAGACATCGCCATGTCCATGAGACCCTCCATCGCTCGGCGCTCGCAAGCGTTCAGAGGTAGCTGATTAGCTCGCTACACCATTGAGTCACTCATGACTTGCTCGCCGTTCGCGGTGTCACAGGCCCAGATATCCTAGGTCATCACTATTCTCTTTACCCGAAGAAAAAATAAGGACCAAGGGGATGTGCCTCACGGCCGAAAGTACCGAACACCAGCCTATATCCACCTACTCTGACCAAGTCGTCTCGATGCCCTCTTACTCCTCGTTCTGCACAACCTCCGCGAACACGATCGCCGTCCCAGCGTTGCCGTTGGATGACGACAAGCCGAAGCCGGTGTCGATTCCGCCCCCACAGCTACCCTGAACGTCACGCGCGGCCAACTCCCGAAGGCCCATGATGAACCGAGGGATTAGAGTGATCATGGGCACATATTGCACGGGAGCGAACACTATCAGTTGCCATCCTGCCAATCTAAGGTTTCCCCAGGCAGCCAATTCGTTAACGAGGCTGAACAGAAAGATGCTGCAACGGATAGTTCGGTTGGTAATTGGTGTGTTTGCGAGCTTGGATGGCGAGGGAAAGAATGAGACGGGACATACACAAGGAAGTAGAGGACGCCCTGCTTGACGAGCAAGCCCATGTACTGATTGCATTGCCACTGCCTTGTCATGCGGTACATCTGAAGCGACTCCCTCACGAAGTTGACGATCACGAGGATGCACATCGCTGCACCATGGGTTATCTGTAAAATGGAGTACACATTCGCAAAAATGAATGAGGTAGAGTCCACGAAGCAAACCGAAAAGTCAAGTATCTGGACGGTGACCGCTTTTCAATGGCCAGAACGTGGGGTAGTAGTGAAAAGCTAGGTTAGTATGGCGTACAATTTACTTAACCAGTATCTACATACCCGACAGATTCCTTCCATCGCTCCGGGTGGCAGCAGCGAGGATCAGGGAGATGATCTCCAGAGAAAAGGTCGTCAGGAGAGTGCCGAGGATTGGCCTCGATAGATTATACATTGCCCATACACGGAGGATCATCACGACTGCAATCACAATCAGAGTTTGTTTTTCAGAAAGTGAGTTACACAATAACTCACAATCGGCTGCACCAAGAAACAGAAGGAACGCCCATCCTCTAATGATAACGATTATTTTGCCTTGGAAGCATTTGCGAATAAGGCAGACAGGGAAAGCTTTTTGGGTAAGTGTGCTCACAACTGTTTAGTAGACATCGGCTATGTTGAGAAGCCCCGACGGAGGTAGGACGAATACGTACGTCTACGGGTGCGCACTTCAGTGCGCTCGTCGGTCATCCGGATCTGAGGAAACATACATTTGCAGGGCCAGGTAGGAAGCTACTTCCCACTTGGGGCGGGGTCATAGTCCGATCATCGTCACATTTAAGTGCCAAACATACCAAGGGAAGAAATTCTGATGAACCGGTTGGTGCTAGATTAGCATTCAGTTTACGATGTATTACAACCACACACTCACACGAGATGGTAAAGGCCGAAATAACGAACCTATAAATGCTAATAAGTTGCTGCAGGTCGCGACAAGAAGTTCGATACACACAAGAATGAATAGCGTCGACACCCAGGTCCAAGGTTTTCTCTGTGGTCATATCAGGAACATGTCGCCTTGCCAAATGGTTGTCTGCTGACCCAGATATACTCTATCTACACGGATTATCAGTGATGAAAACGTTGTATATAGTGGTGGGGAGTATGTGGCATTATACCTCTTTCGAAAATGTAAGGACTAATAATGTAGAAGTTAGTACATCACATTAGAGCAGAACCCATAACTCACCGTAATCGTAACCGGTGGCAGTAAGGATGGCCACTGCGATAAGGTTGTGATATTATCTTCCATGAGTAAGGGTGAGCATACGGGTCACATAGTCGTTCTGCTGAAGGTCGGTCAGCGCGGACTGTAGCGCAGAAGACATGCCAGTGGTCTTGATGGATGTGTCACAATACTAGGAAGAAACAATCGCAGGTGGGCGGACAGGAAGAAATTTTAGTCAGTTCACTTCCGAAAGGCAGACTACAGTGTTTATAAGTGAGGAACTTATCTTTTGGTGTTACCAGCCACGCTGGTAGGCCCACCATGCAGTACACAATGCGGTACGTAGGCAACCGTGGCTAGTACCAGCAGCCTTCGAAACGGGCTTCGGACGCTCTGGCCCCGATCATGACGCCCCATTTCCATGTTTCGAGTCCTGCTGAACGCATATCCAACGAAAGCCGCGGGAGTTGGCTTTATCATTCCCTCTCGTCCGGGGCCATGCCGCCTCCGCGGACTATGTTACAGGACCCTCCACTGTCAACGGTTCGACTCCCATCGAGTCACACTCACGGATATGATGGACCCTGTAGTCGCCCATCCACCCAGCGTTCATGATCGTTTCGCGCCGCGACCTCTGTGCATCTCGTTAGGTAGTAGTCGGAAATGGCAAGGATCGCCGTCTGCTGTGTCGCTCGTGTCGTGCAGTAACGTGACACGAGTGTCATGAATAAAATAGGCATCTTGCAAAAAGAACGTGATAGCGTATCACATTGGCGTATGTAACAATGTAGAAGTCCGAGTCGGTGAATCACATTAGAGCAGAACCCATAACTCACCGTAATCGTATCCGACGGCAGTAAGGATGGCCACTGCGATATGGTTGTGATATTTATCTTCCATGAGTGAGGATGAGCATGGGTCACATAGTCGTTCTGCTGAAGGTTGGTCAACGCGGACTGTAGCGCAGAAGACATGTCAATAGTCTTGATGGATGAGTCACAATACTAGGAAGAGACAATCGCAGGTGAGGCGGACAGGAAGAAATTTTAGTCAGTTCACCTCCGAAAGGCAGACTACAAGTTTATAAGTGAGGAACTTATTTTTTGGTGTTACCAGCCACACACTGGCAGGCCCACTATGCAGTACACAATGCGGGACGTAGGCAACTGTGGCTAGTACCAGCGGCCTTCGAAAACGGGCTTCGCCGGCGGATCAACGACCCCATTTCAATATTTCGAGTCCTGCTAAACGTATATCCAACGAAAGCCGCGGGAGTTAGGGTTCGACTCCCATCGAGTTACAATCCCAGCGTCCATGATCGTTTCGCGCCGCGACCTCTGTGCATCTCGTTAGGTAGTCAGAAATGGCAAGGATATTCTGCTGTGTCGCTCGTGTCACGGTGTGTGCAGCTACGTGTCATGAATAGAATAGACATCTTGCAGGAACCGTAAAAGAACGTGATGGCGTATCACATTGGCGTATGTGCGTGTATTCCCGTCCAGCTTCTAAATGCCACAAGGGTTTTTGGACGCTTCGATTCCTCCTTCCTCCTTTTGGGGCTGTTTCGCCACAGCCTCGAGGTCCACCTGCGTTGATGGATGGGCAACGAATATCAAAGCCAATCTTGTCATCCCCTCCAGGCCCAGACACAGGGGAGCCCTCAGATTGGCCCATGCGCTTTGCCACAAGCCCTCGAGAACGACGCGTGGCGCTCTGACACCATTGGAGGGACCTTCAAAGATCATTCAACCTAGCTATCTGAATCCGAGGAGTCGGATCTGCCACAAATTTAGCCCGCTTCGCCTCGATCTCGGCTCTCTGATGGGACTTTTGGACCGACACTGTCACCGTGGGACTTCAAGTTGTGTTCTCGGCGCGCCGGCGCTAAAGTACTTGAGTGGAACCTGGCCTCGGTTGCACTCGAGCCTCGAGCATTCCCCAGGCTCCAAATTGAAATACTCAACTTTGATGTAACGCAGCAGTGGCACAACTTGAAGGGTACCTCGTCAGGAATCGTGGGATCAAAGGCGCAAAGAAAAAAAAAATCGCCGTCGGCTTTCTGGGGGACTTTTGATCAATGGCGGCTTGGCGCTGAGTACCGAGTGGTGACCGAGTACTGAATTCCGAATTACTTGCACTGCCAGTGGGCGTGTCTCTGACACCAAAAACGACTCGGACGCGTGGCAGTGGGGTAGGCACATAGGCTATTTACCGCCTTCGGTGCGCGCACGACTCGGATCAAGTTCGATCTGACGTTGTGAACATGACGAGACTCTCCGGGTCTCTCCGCTCTCCTCCGTTGACGCACGGATCCCGCCGACAACTTGAACGCGTCACGGACGACCAACAGCGTATTTTATGATAATTCATTGATACGTCTACCCACCCTCGCACGCCACTCACACCTCAAGTCCGGAACTTGAACACGCTGGTTTAATTGGAGGGGTGACAAGTTGGGTTCAGCAAGTGTCACTTTGAACTCCCTGAACGCGCGATCCAACTTGCCGCTGACGCCATCGCAGATTTAACTGGTAGAAGCAAGGTTCACTCTTGTCGTCCACTCCACCGACTCTGACGTGGACCCTGAGCGTGCGTGTAGTGGAAAAAGAGGTCTATTTTATCCTCGATCCAGACAGCCACGCGTGGAGCACTGACTCCAACGTTCAAAGTTGACTCAAGTCAAGGTCGTTACCCTTGCCCCTCTGAGTCGGATCTGATGGGACTTTTGGATCCGTTCGGCGGCACGTCCCGACACTGCCACGGACTTGTGCGTTCTGCGTGATCGACGGTGCTACACGGACCTGGATTTTTGGCCTCCGGTTGCACTCGAGTTCTCAAGCGCTCCCCAGGTTCCTTTGAAGTGCTCAACTTTGATCCAACATACACTCGTTCAGGAATCGGGGATCTAGGCGCAAAGGAAAAAGTCAACGGTCCCAAGGACTTTGATCACAGGCAATGACGGCGCTCCCACTGGTGCACTGAGTAGTGAGCACTGAACTCCGAGTCACAGGCACTGGGTGCCCCAGATCTCTGCATTCCAAAAAAACGAACGCGTCCGACCTCGCCGATTCGACAACCAAGAGAATGGGGATCGCAGTGGTTCTGGGGATGCTAAACACATAGGCAGCCATGCTATATGCCGCCTCCCCGCGCACGATCCTGGGCCCGAATCGGTTACTCCTCGACGAGACTCGTTCGCGCGCGCGACGAACTCCACGCATCCGAGATCGCAGCACGTTGGGCTCAGCAAGTGCCACTTTGAACTCCCTGAACGTGCGATCCAACCGCTGACGCCGCATCGCAGATTCAGAGTGACATCGCTGGTCAGAGCGGGCTTCTCATGTCGTCCAACTCCACCCCCGCGCCCTTGGAGCCTGAGGTGGAGCCTGAGGATGCAAAAAGAGGATTATTTTATCGTTGATCCAGATAGCCCCAGCCGCGCTCGCTGCGAGGCAGACGATTCAGAACAGAGCAACCGAGCACGGTTCCGTGTGCCTGATCTTGTGCTACGAACGAGGGTCACGAGGTCTCTTCGCGGCCCGGCATCGCCGTTATCGTTCACAACTCGATGGAGAGGAAGAGGCATCGACGAACCCGGACCGATTCAGAGATGGCGTACGACCCCTGTCTCATAATAAACATTCACGGCTGGGCCTCGGACAGACCACGACCATGACATCCCCTTTCAAATGTTCGAGTCCTGCTGAATGTATACCCAACGAAAGCCGCGGGAGTGGGCTTTATCTTTCCATCACGGCCGGGATTCGGAAACACGCCGCCTTCGCGGACTAAGTTACAGCACCCTCCTCGAAACGCCACAGCGTCAATGTTTCTAGTCCTCTCAAGTCACACTCACACGGATACGGTACCCTGACTGCCCAGCGGCCATGATCGTCTTCGCGCCGTGACCCTCTCGTCAGGTCGTTGGCAATGGCAAGGGTCATCTGCCAGTGCTGGGTCGCTCACGATGCCCTGTGTGCAGCTACGTAGCATGATGTGTCATGGGTAGAATAGGCACCTTTCAGGAAGCGCCAAAGAACGCGATGGCGTATCACATTGGCCGGGAGTATATGCGTTATAAATATTACTGTCCAGCTTCTAAACCCTTCAAGGGCTTTTAGACCCTTCGATTCCTCCCTTCCTCCCAGCCAGGGCCAGCCTTGAGGCCATGAGGTCCGCCTGCGTTGATGGAGGGGCAACACATATCAAAGCTAATCTTGTCGTCCCCTCCAAGCCCGGAGACAGGGGAGCCAAGTATGTGACCTCACATGCGGGGAAAACATCTCGGCATCAATCCGTCCCCAGACAACGGAAATGAACAGCGTTTTCTCGCGACTGAGCGAGGCCTCTGATTGGCCTATGAACATCCCCAAAAGGTGTCTTACAGCACGACTTGGCACTTGCTCGATGCACTATTCCAAATGGAGAGTTGTATAGTATCCATCCTGCCAGTGGTTCCCCGGGATGTTGACCAAGGACGTTGGCCTGAAACATTCATTTAGCGCGCGCACGCTCCGGTAATATCACGTGCATTTCATCATCCCGGGCTTGAACTTGGAGACCGGTCTGGTCACCAGACCCGGTCGGTCGATTCGGAACGCGACCCCGCCGGTTTGAATGGGGGTCTAATTGGTGTTTGAGAATGTCCGGATCTCCAATACATCACCCCAACCATCACTTCCAACACGCCACCACGCCATCTCCAACCTCGATTCGAAAGGTGGACCCAGACCCTGAAGTCTATCGCTATCAATCGTTGGCATTCCGCGGCCGAGCACTGTCGTGGGACCCGAACGAGACTCGAAATGAACTCATATGCGGATATGGGCGCTGCACCACGTCGTTTGTCACGCGGATTACTTGGTATTGGGTACTTGGCATTCCATCCAGAAGCCTGGCTAGCTGTAGTGGCTTGCTTGCCATACCCAGCGCCATGGACAGGAATCGTTCCCAGTCGACGTTCGAAAAGGCCAACTGGAAGTCTACGGCCGTACGGCCCGTTCCACCACATACTCTTCGAAACGAGGTCAGGGACCCTACCCGTGCGAGTGAGGGCGCCCTAGAGAACGCGAACAACAGCATGTTCCGGTCGGCGTTAACGTGGAACTTTAGGCCTGAGAGTCAAGTATAGATAAAGTGAAAGGTGTGTGGCTTGTCTAAAATAAAATACTGCGCAGAGGCGTATGTCTCAGTAGACAGGGGTGAGAAAGGTCGTTTGGAGAGGACATAGTAGTCCACGGGTACGTAAACTGGCCGTGGTGCTTTGCAGTATAATCGGGTACTTGGTGTGTTTGTGTGTGACACGTCGAACTGCGGCGGGTAATATGGCCATTGGCGAGCAGTCCGAAGTTCACCACGTCACCGACTCCAAGCCAGGAGGGTTCCAAGTAGACCCGTGCACACGATTCTCTTTTAGGACAACCCAAATATAGTCTCGGCACCTCCACCCAGGATTCCGATAAGAGACACAAAGAGTGACCACTGGAAATGGAAGGACGGAGGTCGAGGAAACTTCCATTCTAGAAATGGATGAGGCGCGGTATGGATGGAAGCCAGCAAATGCCTAGTACGCAGGAAGCGGCGTAGATTCCTGAACGGGCGCCATGGAGGTGAAGATGTCTCGATCCGACGAACTAATTGTTGGAGAGAGGCACGATTGCCAAACAAGCGAGGATGTGCAAGCCAATACAGGCTATGCCATCTACTCTGTGACAATAGAGGCGGTGCCCATCAATGCAATGGCGCAAGAAAATGAAAATGCTCTTTGAGAGTGGGAGATACGGTGGACTCCGGACAACTGGCACTTGGACAAGATCCGTAAAGGCACGCGAACGAAACGAACGGATGAGTGATCAGTGCGACGTGGACGTGGAAATATTATGAAGCCGGGCCGTGGAAGCGATGCGGGAGACTGGTGATGGTCGCCGATGAGTCGGCTTGCATAGGTCTATGCAGGATAATTGTGAGCTTGCCGAGGACGACAAGTGTAGGCGAGAGAGAATATGAACGTGAGCGTGCACCTCCTGGACGGAGAGAATATTTTGGCAAGTATGGGAGAGCGGGTGCCAATCCTGCCTAGTGATGCCTCATGTCTGTGGGGTAGACATTCGTGCGGGGAAAGAGGGGAGGAGCAGGAGGAGCCGGACAGACGTGGGTAGCAGGGTAGGAGCCAGAGTCCGAAACGGGTGGAGCCGGGGAGAGTAGTTTGGAGTGTTACAATAACAAAATAAAAAAGGACGGTTGTTATTATAAGAAGGTGCCCTATCAATCGAACCCACCCGCCTCTCCGTCTCCTCCCATGACAGAGTACGACTACTCCCCCGCTGCCTACGAGCGCTACATCGCCCAGCAGACCCGCGTCTCCAACTGGGTCAGCGACACCCGCCAGCAGGCCCACTCCTACTCCAACCCTTTCGCGCTTTCGCCGACACTCCGCGATCGTACGTTCTATGACCAGCCTCAAGACGACTATCCCCCCCAGCACGACCAATGGTCTATGGGCTCATCCCAGCCGTCTCGGTCCCGCAGCAGGTCCTACGTCGACCATGCTCGCTATGATCGCACGCAGCCCTCAAGGCACCGCACCCAGTCCCAGTCCCGCTCCGCATCCACCCCGAGAGACCCCATCTACCCCTCGCATGGCCCACAGCACTACACCTACCCTGAGCCGCATGTCGTCACCCGCACACCCGGGCCGCGGACACACACCTCCCCGCCCCACAACTATCAGTACCCAACTGTGCCCGCCCACAGCCCCACGCGCCAAACTTACGTGACCCAGCCTCCCCCGGGTCAGATATACCATCCGCCTGCGCCCGTGCACAAGGACACACTCTACGGGCATGCCTCCCATTCTCGTCATCCATCGTCAAAGCCACCGCCACAGCCATACCTCCTTGTACAAAGTGGCGGCCCAAAGGCGGAATATAAGCGTGGCGTGCGTCTTCATTTCCTCATGTGTTCGTGCTCGTGCTGATTGTGCTCTTTTTGTCCGCCTTGTTCCGTCGCTACGATGCCGTTTGATCCTCTTGCAAATTTAGCCTGCAATACATGCACCCGTGCCGACGAGACCGCACGGCCAGCAACACTTGCTCAAACGCATCTTTGGTTTTGTCTCTAACTCACCCGTCGGCGGTCGGAGCGGAAATGGTCGAGGGTACAGGGGCTCTTCATACTAGTGCTAGAACTTGCCAGCGCTTGGCTTGGCCTCGAGCCCTCCAAACCCGCTTCCCCGTCTCGGAAAACGATAGGGGACGACCGAGAAAGACGGTGTATTGTAATGGCGGGGGTCGACCGTCTTCTCCCTGCCGATCTTCCTCCTCCCCACCTCTCCTCCACTTCTCTCCTTCTCCCGTCGCCCCACTCACGCGCCATTTACCTCCTTCCTTGCCTTTTCCAAGGGAGCGCCAACAAACCCCTTTGTGAATTCCGATTCTATTTAGATATGAAGTTGACGCAACCTCAATGCATTGTACACGCACGTTTACGCCCAAGCACATACAATAGACATCATCTCATATTTCAAAGAGCGCAGGCCCGCTCCGCCCTTCCATCACATCACCTCATCATGGCCCCTCACGCAAGCTCACGAGAACAAACGATTCATGTAGCCAACACCCCACGTCTTCTTTTATAAATACGAATGAAATACCCGACCTTGCCTGTCCTTACGTTTACATTTACAGTTATGTAGAGCCCACGACGGGCGACATGTTTCAACCAACCCGTTTAATCTTCCGTCATCGCTTCCACTCCATTACACGTTGCCGTTCCTTTTTGTACTAACACGAACCTGGGTCGTATGACCCGATTGTGCGAACACATGTCCATGATCGAAAATGATGCCCACGATCGTCCCGTTGATGGATTGAACCGCAGCCACCCATATTTGGGACAAGCAACACCGTCGTATGCCATATGTCATATGCCATCCCCTCAATCCACTGATCCCCGAGGTAACGCACTCTGACGCCAACACGCAAAGTAGGGAAATCTGGAAGACGGGCAAGAATATTAATAGTCCTGGCGGACGCACCCGGATAAGGACTCCCGTCGCGTCTCCGTCGACCCCATTATTGGAGAGTCGATCATCGGCATAGGAACATGCCAAGGTATGTTATGTATCGAGCATCGAATATCATAAAGTTGGACACTATATAAATGATCTGCCGAGTCTATCTTACGTCGCGGCCGAAGAGATAAGGGGAGGGTACGAGGGATGGCGACGTATCGGGTCAGGCATCGGTTTTCGGTAGCGGTATGTGCAGGGATAGCATGGCGAAGGTGATGGGCGATCAAGGGGGGTGATGAGATGGGCAGGCTTGGGACGGGATGGCGAGATAACGTCCAACAGGCCGGGATCGGTATACTCGAGGAACGAGCACAAACGTTGAGCAGACGAGGGAGAACGAGGAACGAACGGAAACGAGAAAGGTCGGGGTCGGATGGAACGGGTGGGGGTCGGAGGGTTATCGTGGATGGCGCGGGCGCCATAACGTTCACGAGGCTCTGCTCGGCGAAGCGACACATCTACCAGTGGCCACAGGGTAACAGGGTACCGACAATCGGGTGCACCCGTACCGGAGGCGGGATTGAGCATGAATCATGATGATGATGAGCCATACGCCACGTCGATCAACACAGCATCACCGTCGGGCCACCACTTGCATTCCGTCCGTGACTTGACATGGACCTAGACCGCACGATAAGGGCATCCACCCGAACCACCATCAACGTTCGAGTCACCAGCACCTCCATCATCCTCATCGCCTTCCCGTGTCCGCGTTTTGGGGTTCTCCCATGCCCATCTGCAACTTCGGGGTGCGCACTACGCCGCGTCTGCGCGATAACCACGCAGCACAGGCTGTCGACACGATCAAACGTGTCAATGCAACGGAGCCTCTTGTACTGAAAAAGCAAAAGGAACAATAGTGGCCAACCAAAGAACGACGCGAAACTTGAATAGATCCGAATCTAAACTTGAGGATTGGCAATTACATGCTTGTGAGTCGAACGACAGAGACATCCATATCGGACGATCACCAGCCACGGTCCTATGTGCGTCTGTGTGCGTCTGTGTGCGTCTGTGTGCGTTTGTTGATGGGCGTGTAGATGTCGTGGATGGATATCGATGGATCATCGGACGCACGTCGATAAACTCTGATAACGAACCACGATGTTATCTGCAGACAGTATCGATGTGGTTTAGACTGGTGGCACGCGCCGCGCCGCGCACGGTCGTTCAAATCGTCATAATCATCTTCCCCACATTTTCAAAACGTGGATTACGACGTGAGCACGCCATGCTGACACGTTTGATCCTCGCCGTGACTCCTTCATCCCGCTTAGTGTGTCGGCTAGCCATATCCCCGTTCGTCCTGTCCATGACGTTCCCAAAGCACAGACCGTCACCCTCAAGTTTGAGCATTATTGAACGAGGTGAGGCAGATCGTTACTGTCACCCGGGTAGGGCAAGCATTACCAGGTATTGGGATCGGGATGAACGCGTGTATCGTGCGATATCCATGTGGCATCGTCGTGTTGCCGTATAGTCCGGTACGCCCAGAGATGGATCCGTCCGACAACGCTTAACCCGCGTGGCCAGTATAGCGCCGTCAGATGGGGATGAGATGAAGACTATGTAGGGCGGAGATGGATGGACTCGGAGGTAACGTGGAGTGGCGATGGGTGATTCAGACGACTTGGAGAGGCACAACCGTGGAGGTAAGGCGCGCGTCGAACCTTATCTTGAAGTGATGTGTGACAAGCTCGAAGGAGAGGGGAGGGAGAGGGGCTATAGGTGCATGCAATGTCATCCGTACGGATGCGGGAAAACCGCAGCAGGGAATTTATCCACGACAGACGGAGGTCGGAAGGGGACCACCATGGCAGAGGAAGGTTTGCACAGGTGATACCACGACGGCCTCGCGTTCGTACAACTAACAGAGCGTTGTGCCACAACGCTTGGTTTCTGTTTGCCATAGGGTGTTTGGTTTCCTCCACCCTGGGACGCATACATCATAAAAGTCGCGCGACCAACAGTGGACGAACTTTGAGGTCAGTGGCATCGTATCGGCAGAGAATTAATGGTTCCAGAAAAACAGACGCCAGACATGAAAGGATCCGGTCCGGGATGCGAACTTGATTGAAATAAGCTGTTAAGGTGCGAATTCACTGAGTTCATGGACGAGAAGAAAAAACGAAAGCAAGGGGGTTGAATTTCTAGGTACTATGCTGCCGATGAGATTCCATATATGTAACGTTTCCCGGATATGACATCACATTCCGCCTTGCAAGAAAGAGTAGAAAAGGTTGACTGGTCTGGTCTCAACCCTTGTCCCGCTACACACACCACAACGCTGCTCTGAGCACTCGCCCTCGCAGCGCTCTATCTCTTCGAATCGACGCCGCAACTTGTCCTCCCTCAGTTCAGATGCACGCCAGCGGGCGCTTCTTTTCATCCCAACTTATCAGAGAAACGAAAAAGTGGTCATGACCGGTCTTTGACCAGTCCTGACCAGTTTGGGAGAAAAAACTTTTCGTAAGACCCTTTATTGCCTTTTTTTAATCGACTTTTGAGGGCTCTGATTGGAGGGCAGGCCTACGAAAGAGCATCAAGCGGTAACGTTATAAAGTGTCCTCCTGATGAACTGAATGCGCTACCCTTCTTGTTGTGGTGACCTTTGAATTGTCGCTTCCACCCTTCTTTCCACCCCGACGAAAAATCGGGATGATCATCCGTGTCGACGTCAGGCATCGCACACCAAGGGATAACGTCGAGTCAATGGTCCAAATTCATCAATGTAAACCTACTGTATATCGATCCTACGGATACCATCCATCAATTCAGTTAACGATATCTCCTCGCGGACTCGAACCGTAATCAAACTGTCCGTCGCAACGCGTCTATACTGCACACGCGCCAGCGGGGCAAGTAACAGTGCACCGAACGGTTGCCGAAGCCGAGCAACAAGCCGCAGTGCCCGCGTGCTAAGATCAAACCGTGCCGCGCCGTACGAGAAATCCTGGTCAAGGAGGGGACCGATCCATGGGTGGATCAGAAGTAATCCATCCATCCCAGACAGGTCGTTCGTGGTCTTGATCTCGACATCCCCAAGCATCGGTGTTGTCGCGCGATAAACAGGGAGATCGGACTCCGATTCCGATTCCGAGAGAGGGACGAGGTCGGCGAGGGGGAAAACGATGCCAGGAAGTCTCAGTCGACCAGCGACCAGCGACAATGGGGGAAGATCGTAGAGGCGCTCATACAGCGCAACAGTCAGGGAGAGATCAGGCATGGATGAGCACATTGCCGTGACTATGCCATCCATCTCCGCTGTCTCGACGGGTGGTGGAACATGTGGTGGCACGATTTGGTTGTAGACCGTGAGATCGGCGGGGAGGTAGCTGTGCTGACTACCTGAGCTCCCAGTCCATGCGAGAAGCGTGACATCATCTGAACGTGTGAGGATATACTCCAGCAGGCGACCAATTGCCTGATTACCCTCGCCATATATGACCGGGATCGCAACGTTGAAGATGCCGAACAACGAGTACGCGATATCTTCCTCACGCGTCGTTTGACGCTTCGAAGCTAAGTAGAGCTTCTCGCGGACCTTCTCTAAGCCTGGTTGCAGGGTGGCCAATTCCTCTGTGGAAAAGTTCATCGCCTGTTCCATCTCCGAAAGGATGATAGAGGATTCTTTGTGATTGAAGGTGTCCAAGCCAAGATATGGCTTCCAGTCCTCGGTGTAGAATTGGACAACCTCGGAAGCAATGTATTCTTGGTATGTCCACCCGCGAGTGTTCCAGATGCTCTTCTGAAGACAGCCAAACACCTGTGACTCTGACAGGACACCGAGAAGGTGGACGATCGTGAGGGACGCGCCACGATACCACCTGAACATGGCGACCAACGATTCTTGCTGGACCCCCCTGTCGAGCTGGTTTACGCAACACGTGTCGCTCCATGCCCAATGAAAGCTAAGAGTGCGCACGAGCGTGCAGAAATTTTTAAGCTTGCTGTAGGCTGGAGATGCCGGTAGCTTGTAGATGGAGATTTTCTGGACTTGCTGGAATGTCGGTTCATTGCGCTGCCACCTGTGCGAGAACATCACATATCGGTAGAACTCCTTCACCGCTTTCCGAATACGTGCACGGTCGAGCCGAGTAGTCATTGAGGACCGCAGCTCGTCGTAGATCGGGAGTTCTTCGAAAGCTGCCGCTTGCTTTGTTTTATCGTAGAGACGACCGGTAGTGGTGTCGATGAGCACACGTGGTATGTGGGAGACAGTCTCTTCAACCACCTTTCGAATCATCGGTGTAGCATCAACATACAGATGTCGAAGTTCTATGATTGATATAAATCAGTACATTTTGTTCTAATATTGATACAACGACCTACCGCGAATGTGTGGATCAGGGGACTCCTCGAGCTTCGAGATCATCGTCTTGAATGCTTCGAATGCTTCACTGTGACGCCCCATGCCGTGTAATGCAGCATGCTTCCTCTCGTACCCATTATGGGATGATGGTCCAAGCTCGATAGCCTGAGTAGTACAGATCACTAATGCCCGTTTGACGTGAAATACATTACACACCTTGTCAGCATCGATCAATGCCTCTTCCCATGAACCCACGACTGCCTGTGCTTCGCTTCGCTTGATGAGAATATCACTTTGATTCGTCGGGTCAAGTGTCAATGCGTCGGAGAACCGTTTGATGGCCTCGTCGTAATTATTAGTGTCCATCGCGGTGTCGCCCAGTTTCTCCAGTTTCTTGACACAGCGTCCTCGAAAATCTGAGGGAAGTATTTGGATCAGCCTGCCTACATGCCATTGCAACCACCTACCGCGCTCCCATTGCACTCGCTCATCATGCATACTCGTGTCCTCTGATAGCTCACTCTGCATCTGTCGGAAACAGTCGATTGCCTCCATGACACAACCATCCCCTTCGAGCATGTCACAGATCACGCGGTAGATGACAAACCTCGGAAGCTTGAACTGAATTGAACGAGATTCAATCTCTGGTTTCAGACTTTGATGTAAAGCATACCTTGGCAGCGGCACCCAATACCTCGTTCGTTGAGCCACGACCCAACATCATGCTCGCCCACTTGACCAATACAGTGAGTGGGGTCGAGGAACCGAGCGACAATGCAGCAGAATAGGCCAAAACTCCTTCGTCGTGCTTCTTGGCGTTCAACGCCTCGTCCCCAACTCTTTCCAGTTTCGTGGCACATCTGTGCGTAAAATCTGATGACTGGGATTGAACACTCGCTTTCAATGTGCGACGCTGAAACTCACCAGCAAGCCAGTCGATGATTGACTCGTTGAAATTATCGCCTATAGTATTCACGATTACGAGAAGAGAATCTGCAGCATCGTATATGCGTCCTTGAAAATAAAGGGATTCACATTGATGCATCTGCTCGTGTGCACGGATAATCCGGATGAGGTTATCAGCTTTGTGGTGGGAGTCGTTAAGCTGGACGTTGAGTTCCTGGACAGTGTGTTCGAGATCTCTGATTTTGCTGTCTAACGAACGTGAATTGAAATGAAGTGCCAGTCAAGGTGGCGATAAACGCACTTGAACTTTGTTGCTCTGCGCGAAGATCGGAATGAAGGGAATTGATGGTTTCGTTGAGGATATCCTTTTCTTGATTGGACGTGCACTGGAATGCGGCAAGCTGGTCACGGACTTCTTGGACGGTTTTCTCGAGGTTCCCAATTTTGTCGTTCGAGTTCCTTTGTTGTGTATGAAGGTCTGCACGCAGTGACATGATGGTTTCGTTTAGGCTATCCTTTTGCTGATAGAGCTCCTGGACAGTTTGTTTGAGATCCGTAATTTCGGTATCTAATAGATGTGAATTTCAATGAAATGTGAGTCAAAGTAGCGATGGACACACTCGAACTCTTCTCCTTTGCACCAAGCGACTTGATGATTTCATTGAGACCATCCTCTGCGCGTTGCGATGCAGCCAGTTCGTGACCGAGTTCTTGGGTCGTTTTCTCACGTTGAGCGATTTTGCTGCCTAAATGCGCACGGATGTCAATGAAATAGTCAGAGAACAGATGAACGCACTTGGACTCTCCTCCTGTGCATGAAGGGACTCGTCGGCATCACTTTTTTCCACCTTCACGCGCGAGGTTTCCAGCTCACGGAACCACTACCGTAGTCAAAAAAGTAGTTTGTCATTAGGAAGCCATTTCACGGAATGAATGTTTGATGCAAATGCACTTACATCGTCACAGTATGGTGAGGGAAGCACATCGCGGAGACTGCAAACGGTGATTTTATTGGCTCCGGCGGTCACAATGTCGTAGTTTGATGAGATGGCCATGGCCATGATGCTAGGTGTATGGGGAACGACACACTTGATTTGCTTGTGCGTTGTAGTGTCCCAGAAAGAGACCGAGGAGGGAGTGGAGGCTACGATGAATGTGCCGTTGCTTCCCAGCGCGATGCATTGAGCATCATTGCTACTGTTAATTGGCCATTGAGAGAGCGTCGTTCCGGTAGACACGTCGAGACAGTGAATGTTACTGTCGCGAGACAAGACAAAGAGCTGCTTGTTGTCGCTCGCCCAGGCGAGGGATTGGTTCAGGAACGAGTAGACTTTGATTGGGAACTCGACGAGGAGGCGGCCGTTCTGACTGTCGCGGACACGAACGTCATGGTTCCACGTGGCTGTGGCAATGAGGCGTCCATTTGGTGAAAACTTGACCGCGGCCATGGTGTTGAAGTGTTTGAAGGGGCCAAGCAGGCGCTCGCCAGTGGAGAGCGCCCAAACGCAGACTGTCTTGTCTCTCGATCCGGTTGCGATTCTCGTCCCATCCGGCGAGACGTCGACTGCGCGCACCCAATTGCTGTGTGCTTGCCACTCGCTCACTTTTGAGTAGCTCTCCGCATTCCACACCGTCACCAATCCACTGTCCGTCCCGCTTACGACCCACTTTTCATCTTGTGACACTGCGATGTTGAAAACCGGTCTCTCCGCATCCATTGGCGTCCCCACTTCCCTTCCATCTTCCACTCGCCAACGTCGAATCTTCCCTCCCAAGCCGCTGTCCACGACGTGCCTCCCATCGACAAGGAACGCGACTGAATATATGCTATCCAGACCATCGATCTCGGTTGCTTTTGCTTCCTTTTGGTGGACAAAGGAACCGTCTCCACTCGATTCTTGGATCCCCGCTGGTATCGCACTTTTAACTGTCTTGCCTTTAGCATCTTCGATCGTCGTTGCTTCCTTTTGATCACTGTTACTGGAGGCAGGTCGGTTTTCCCTCCGACTGTCCTCTTGTATTCTCATCAGTGTCGTGCGTTCAAGTGTCTCGTCCGTGTACTCACCATTCTTTCGCCCCAGGCATATTCTGGAAAACATATACAGCTATCAGAGTGATGAAACAAAGGATGCGTGGTCTCCTAGGTACGCCATTATCACCGCCATCCACGTGTCTCCTTACAGAATCTATAACCACCCCTGGGCGCTTATTCGCCATCCTGTACCAGGCTGTACCCACCTTGTTGTTGTTAATGAGGGCGATGAAACCGGGTTCTTTTGTGGCTTCTGACCTCGTCCATGTTTGTCCACACCTGACAGCCTCTCAACTGTGAGCAGGTCCTCTGAATTCTGCTCGTGTGCACAAGGATGCCGGTATACCCGATCGAGCGCCAGAGAAAGGCGCACTGAGCCCCCTGAACCCGCATGTATTCGGACCAACATCTAGTCACTCAGTTGCCAGTGTATTCGTCTTTCAGTTCAAGTATCCAATATACATGACAGCCGTTGTATGTGACATGCATATACATGGCCTTGCGGGAGAAGAGGGTATCGCCTTTTGACACGTTGGGATCTTGACCAAGAGGAGTAATGTGTTCTCGTGGCTGTCACCAAGGGTTGAAAAAGTCGATGTAGCAATGGCAGCGACAGCGAGGGCAATCCAATTCGGTTGTGTTGCCGCAAGTTGTTCGTGCATTGAATGTCATACTTGGTAGCAAGGAGCACGCCGAAAGTTAAACTATTCGATTGTGCGTTTGGATGGTTAGCCAAAAGCCAACATTCGGTCAAGTGATCATGATGTCTTAGACGTCAGCAGTGTGAAGAACCAAAGTCAAAGAAGCACGTCATTTGAAACCCTGATCTAACTTGGATCAGATGATGTTTAGACGTGGGTACCCTAACTTGCCACGAACGTGCTCGATCGATCTCCCATGTACTCGGCCCCGTGGCACCTGGCCGCCGTCATCCGTGAGAATTGCACAGCGATTTGCGCACTTCCGGAGCTGGGTGCACAACTGTCAACTGATCAGCAAATAGACTTTCCACCAGGCAAATGGAGATAATAGGCTGTGACTCTTTAAGTAAGTAAATTTTAGGCTTCGGTTCTAGCCGTCCTCAGACGGTGCGTAACTTCTGCACTTCAAGCGTCCAAGTTCTCCATCGACAGTCATGGCGAAGAGGTCCTGAAAAAGCACAACGTTCGACATGGAGTGCGAGAGTTCCGGGCCGTCATATGGTGTCATCGAACGATCACGGATGGACCGTCCTGTACGAATAAGAAATTTTACACATTCAACTTGATTCTCGTTCACCAGAGGGGGTGACAGGTAGAAAGGAAAGGTTTAACTCGAGATCAATGTAATTGGAGAGATCCGAGCCAGAGCGACCTGCGCAATATGCCATATCATCTCCGTGAGGGGGTCAATACCAATAATGCCGAGAGACAACTCACTGGTACAGGATGGTTATTCCACCGTTCATAGTATGTGCCTGCATGGAATTGTGAATGTGTTATCTCCCAGAATACGTGGCAACACACAGCTTTGCCGCACCCACAAAAAATAGGCTAGCTATGAAGACCAAAGGTCAGTTTATGTTAGACAAAAGATTGTATGCCCTCATTATATATAGCACGAAGGACCGGTGAACGCTGGAAACCTTGCATCTGTTTAAATAACTTGCCAAGGGTAGATGTCACCATGATAAACACCATGCAATCAAGCGATAATCTACGGGTTTCGTTAGGATAAATATGCTGGGCCTGTTTAGAATCCACTTACGATATCAACGGCAAAATACACTGTAAGCAGAGCAGGGTTCGAGTAAGTGTAGGTAAGTGTCTCCATATATGAATATGCGGGCCCCAGATGGCCACGCCTGTAGTAGAACCAAAACTATGCTTTCAAATATCAGGAAAGCGCAGCTCGCAGAGGGTGTGAAACGGACCTCGCTGTGGATGGAATTTTGTGTAAGGACTGCAAAAAAATAATAAACCATGGAAAGGCTCGTAAAACTGATGTACGGGTCTGAGGTTCTTTGAATTTGTAGAGATGTGGAGTATAGGCACCTTTTCCGAACTGAGGAGTCCAATTTCTTCGAGCGTAAAGAACGATAGTCCGATCAAGTTACCATAACAGTTGAGAAGAAAGATAGCCTTCACCGCATGTCATGGTCCCTTCCAGATACAATCCACCATTTGAACCAGCTTTCAGGAACCTACCCTGCAAAGAAGGGGGGTGTGCACTTCGAGAGGAAAAGAGAGAATATAATCATAAATCAGGAAAGTCTGGCCAGCAACAGCAACAAATCTCGATCAATGTTGCCAACGCGCAATGCAAAGGGATAGAACTCATTGGCAGGTCCGTAACCTGCTCAACGTCAGTTCCATCAAGTTTGACATCGTGACTGAGAACAGCTAGACCACGCCAAATATGTGAAGGAGACAAGTCTCGAGCTGGAGGGTTCAAAGCTAAGCATCAAGTACAGAGCTAGAGTTCGATTGCAATACCAATTCAGTGACTCGGAGGTGATATCCCTGCTGTCAAAATGTATTGAATAGAGGCACTGACAGTGACACATTACAAATGTTGCTAACATTTCGCTGACTGGAACCGCTCGCATCTCCGAGTCGCCATCGATTCCTTGATTTTCGTAGGGGACTGGTATAGCGTAGTCCTGTATTTCTTACTATATCGCTTGCGTCTGAGTCTGCCGGGCCTTCCGCATCTCTGCCAACGGATCGGCGTCAACAAGTTTCGCGGTCAGTGGATGTCGATGACTCGACGGACTTTCGATGAGCGTGACGTAACACAGTTGCAACATAAAATGTCACGTGGTCCTCAGGCTGATCGAACCGTGGCA
Source organism: Boletus subparvulus (assembly GCA_038092515.1). Lineage (NCBI taxonomy): Eukaryota > Fungi > Basidiomycota > Agaricomycetes > Boletales > Boletaceae > Boletus > Boletus subparvulus. The sequence goes on along the minus strand of JBBPQL010000197.1, from coordinate 9,378 downwards.
GGATGCAACTTGAACAAGTCACCGGCATGGCAGTAACTTAAAATATGATAGACCTCCGGCGAGTCGGCGACAGTAAATGCTTCCCTTTTTACATCAAAAATTCAACATACATACCGTGACACCTTCAAAGACCAAGGTCTCCCCGGCGCAGACATGATCCATCCCGTACTACTACCCAACTCGCTTGAAACCAAACATTTCGCGTGGATGAAGTAGGTTACCAAAGCATGTCGGATGGTTAGGCGACGCGTTCGTCGCGTGGTCAGAATCGGTCTATTGTACTCTTTGCCTTTTCGTCCCACCACCGACGCGCGTCAAATTTTCTCCCATAATCTCAAGGGTTCCGCACACCGCTGTAAGTTGGACGCCAAGTTCCTGGATAGTGTGTTCGAGACGTGTGATTTTACTGTCTAACGGACGCGGATCTCAATGAAGTGCAAGTTAAGGTGGCAATAAACGCACTTGAGCTTTGTTTCTCTGCGCGAAGATCGCCACGGAGGGACTTGATGGTTTTGTTGAGGATATCCTCCTTCTGACTGGCTGCGCGTTGCGATGCGGCCAGTTCGTGACGGAGTTCTTGGACTGATTTCTCAAGTTGCGCGATTTTGCTGCCTAAATGCGCACGGATGAGTCAATGGAATGGGTCAAGGAACAGATGAACGCACTTGGGCTCTCCTCCTCCGTACGAAGGGACTCGTCGGACTCGTCTGGATCGATGTTTTCCACCTTGCCGCGCGAGATTTCCAGCTCACGGAACCGCTGCTGCAGTCAAAAAAAGTTGTTCATCATTAGAAATCATTTCACGTTTGGACGTTTGAAGCCAATGCATACATCGTCGCAGTATCGCGAGGGAAGCACACCGCGAAGATTTTGGACAACGACTTCATTGCTTCCGGCGGTCACAAGGTAGTAGTTTGATGAGATGGCCATAGACGAGATGGCAACTGTATCGTGTTGAATGACACACTCGATTTTCTTGTGTGTCGTAGTGTCCCAAAAGGAGACCGAGGAGAGAGTAGAGGTTGCGATGAATATGCCGTTGCTTGCCAGGGCGATGCATTCGGCATCCGAGCCAGTGGTAATGAGCCATTGAGAGAGCGTCGTTCCGGTAGAGACGTCGAGACAATGGATGTGACCGTCGCGAGATGAGACAAAGAGCTGCTTGTTATCGCTCGCCCAGGCGAGGGATTGGTTCACGAACGAGTTGACTTTGATTGGGAACTCGACGAGGACGCAGCCGTTCTGACTGTCGTACACCCGAACAGAGTCGCGACTCCATGTCGCCGTGGCGATGAGGCGTCCGTCTGGTGAAAACTTGACCGCGGCCACCCAGAAATCGTGTCTGAAGGGGTCGAGTAATAGCTGACCAGTCGAGAGTGACCAGACACAGGCAGTCTTGTCTCTTGATCCGGTTGCAATTTTCGTCGCGTCTGGTGAGACGTCCACCGCGAACACCTCTTCTTTGTGTCCTTTGAACTCGGTCAATTTTGAGTGGCTCTCCGAATTCCACACTGTCACCAAGCCACCATGCGTCCCACTCACGACCCACTTTCCATCTCGTGACACTGTGATGTTGTAAACAGGACTCCCCGCATTCATTGGAGTCCCCACCTCCTTTCCATCTTCTATGCGCCAGCGCCGAATGTGCCCATGCTTGCCGCCGCTTACGATGTGCTTCCCATCAACTTGGAGGGAAATGGAATTGATCTCTTCTTCAATCCCATCATCGATTTGGTGGATGTTACTGGAAGAGGAACTGTTTTTACCGACTCTCCGAGTCGGGTTCCCGTCAGTATCGCCCTTTCAACTGACTTCCCCAGTGCCCACATACTCACCATTCTTTGACCCCAGGCTTGCTTTGGAAAACATACTTGGCTAGGTACCAGAGTGGTGCAGAAGAAGTGGTCAGCTTGCCGCATCCACTTATGGAATGAATTCAAATTTCACACGCCTCATGTCCTGCCAGTGTCAATGGGTGCTTGCTCTCGCCTTATTCTTCTGGTGACCTACGATTTATTGGTGGGCGGGAACCACGCTCTAATCTGGTGGGAACCAGTGGCAGCTGATCTGCACAACAGCCATAGGGCTCGAGGATGGTCCCAAGGTGTCCTCTTGTGGCTTCCGGCCCGGGTCTCGTTGGTCCATCCCTGTCTTACGTCCACCAACGACTCGGATTACGTTGACTCTTCATTTACGAAGCGTACCCGTCAGAGGAAAGCACGACGAGCCCACAAAACCTGCATGTATACAGGCCCACACTCAGATCAATTACCATAGCCTTCCATCCGACCGCCGTCTCGACGGAGCGGACGGATGTAGCATCACCTAATAAATACGATTCCGAGTCTAGGTTGGACAACCCTCTCTACCATCGTGCTCACTTTTGATCAAGTTGAACTCGTCTGCGTCGAGATAACTGGACAAACGACGAACGACGCTCTTGTGACGTCTGCATGTAGGTGGTCACTCGTTGTGAACAAACAGAATGCGGGCGGTGACGTGCTTTCTTTGGTTCTTGCATATTTGATTAGTACATTGCCACTTCACGGTGAGCCCACAGAACCTACATGCATTGGCATGCAGACCTATCTATTACATACCACCCTGCCCATGATCAAACTGTCCGCCGCAACGCGTCTGTATTGCGCGCGCGCCAGGGGTGCAAGCAACAATGCCCCAAATGGCTGTCTGAGCCGGACGACGAGCCGCAAAGCGCGCGTGGCATGATCGAACAGAGCAGCGCCACACGAGAAATCCTGGTCGACGAGGGGACTGATCCAGGGATGGATGAGAAGTAAGCCTTCCATCACAGATAAGTCATCCGTGGTCTTGATCTCTACATCTCCGAGCATGGGTGACGTGGCACGATAAACAGGGAGGTCGGACTCGGAATCTGATTCCGGGAGAGGGACGAGGTCTGCCAGGGGGGATACAACGCCAGGAAGTCTCAGTCGACCAGCGACCAGCGACAGTGGGGAGAGATCGTAGAGGGGGTCATACAGGGCCACGGACAAGGGAGACGTCGGACAAGGATGAGTGCAAAGCTGTGACCATGCCATCCATTTCAACTGTCTCGATGGGTGGTGGAACATGCGGGGGCACGATCTGGTTGTAGACGGTGAGATCGACAGGGAGGTAGCTGTGGTCACTACTCGAACTCCCAGTCCAAGCAAGGAGCGTGACATCATCCGACCGTGTCAGGATATACTCCAGCAGGCGACCAATTGCCTGATTACCCTCACCATATATGACCGGGATCGCGACTTTGAAGATCCCGAACAACGAATACGCAATATCTTCCTCGCGTGTCGTTTGCCGCATTGAAGCTAAATAGAGCTTCTCGCGCGCCCTGTCTAAGCCTGGACGAAGGGTGGCTAACTCCTGTGTGGCGAAGTTCATTGCCCGTTCCATCTCCAAGAGGATTCCAGGCGATTCTTTGTGGTTGAAGATGTCCAAACCAAGGTATAGCTTCCAGTCCTCGGTGTAGAATTGGACAACCTCAGAAGCAACGTATTGTTGGTATGTCCACCCACGAGTGTTCCAGATGCTCTTCCAGAGACAACCAAACTCCTGTGACTCTGACAGGACACCGAGAACTGACAGGACACCGAGAAGGTGGACGATCGTGAGGGACGACCCACGATACCACCTGAACATGGCAACTAACGATTCTTGCTGGACCCCCTTGTCGAGCTGATCGACACAGCAAGTGTCGCTCCATGCCCACCGAAACTGGAGACAGCTCACTAGCTCACAGAATTTTAGCACCATGCTATTCATGGGAGACACGGGCAGCTCATAGATTGAGATATTTTGAACCATCTGGAATGTCGGTTCATTGGGTTGCCACCTGTGCGACAGCATCACGTAACGATAGAACTTCCTCACTTCTATCTCGATACGTGCATGGTCGAGCCGTGAAGTCATCGAAGATCGCAGCTCGTCGTAGATCGGGAGTTCCGTGAGAGCTGCTGCTTGTTGTACTTTGTCATAGAGACGTCCGGTAACGGTGTCAATGAGCACACGTGGCATGTGGCGGATAGTCTGCTCGACCACATTTTGAATCGTGACCGTCGCGTCGACATACTGATGACGAAGCTCTGTCCAAAACCAATCAAAACTCTCTGTAGTCTGCAAAATTGACAGAATAACTTACCGCGAATTTGTGGATCGGGAGATTGTTCGAGCTTTGAGAGCATCATCCTGAATGCCTCAAACGCTTCGCTATAACGCCCCATGCCGTGTAGTGCAGCATGCTTCCCCTCATACCCTCCATGAGATGATGGGTCGAGCTCAATGACCTGGATAGTATGAATCACTGATGCTCATTTGATGTGGTATGAAATACAATCCGTACCTCATTGCTGCTTAAGGAGAATATCATTGAGATTGGCCGGGTCAAGTGACAGTGCATTCGAGTAGTATCCAATGGCCTCGTCATGCTTCTTAGAATCCCTCGCAGTGTCGCCTAGCGCCTCTAGCTTATCGACACAACGTCCTCGAAAACCTAAGGGAGCCTGGAATTAGCCCCGGCCATGTCGCGGTTGGAACCCCTTACTAAGTTCCCACTGCACACGCCCATCCTGAATACTCATGTCGTCTGGTAGCTCGTTCTGCATTTGTCGAAAACACTCCAATGCCTGCGTGAGGCGACCATCCCCTTCTAGAATGTCGCAAATGACGCGGTAAACGAGAAACTTCGGACGCTTGAACTAAACCGAAAGAATGTCACTATCCATATTCGAACCATCACGGAGAGCATACCTTGGCTGTGGCGCTCAATGCTTCGTGCACTGAGACACGAACCAACATCCTGCTCGCCCATTTGATCAGTACAGTATTCGGGGCGGAGGGGTCCAACAGCAATGCAGAGGAGTAGGCCGCCACCGCTTCGTCATGATTCTTGATGTTTGATGCCTCGTCTCCAATCCTTTCCAGTGTCGTGACGCATCGGTGCGCAAACTCTGATGGTAGGGATTGAATACTGTATCCAAATGCGCGACGCCGAAACTCACCGGCAAGCCAGGCAAAGATTAACTTGTCGCCTCTCATATCCTCGTTTACGGTATTCAAAATCTCGAGAAGAGACTCTGCGGCATCATATATGCGACCTTGAGCATACAGGGATTCACATCGATGCTTCTGCTCGTGTGCGCGGTTGATGCGGATGAGACTATCGGCCTTGTGTTGAAGGTCGATGGTTGTGTTGAGGCTATCCTCCTCTTCATTGACTCTATGTTGGGAGTTCGAGAGCTGGTGACGAAGCTGTTGAGAAATTTCCTCGAGATTTACTATTTGTTCGTTTGATGGACATGGATGACAGAAAATCGGTTAGGGAAGCACGGGCCAGGGTGACGATCAACGCACTTGAGCTCGTTTCCTGGGAATAAATGTCTGCACGTAGTGACCTGATGATCTCATTCGAGCTATCCTTATGTTGACTGGCTGCGCGCTGAAATTTGGCGGGCTCATTGCTGACTTCCCGGACATCTCTTTCGAGAGGCACCATAATGCTATCTGTTGAACGCGAATCCCAACGAAAAGTGAACCAGGGTAGCGATGGACACACTCGGACTTTCCTCCTGTACGCATACGGGCTCGATGAGATAATCCTCTGCCATTTCGTGCCCATGGATGTCAGAAAACCGTGATCGGGAACAGACAAACGCACTTGGACCATCGTCCGGCATTTGAAGGGATTCACGGGTCTCCCCAAGATCAGCTTTTTCGGTGTTTGTGTGCTGGATTTCCCGTTCGTAAGGGATTCGTGACGGTCAACAGAACGGATTGTGATTAGAAGTGATCTCACACGAGCTTTTTCACGCAGATGCACATACATTGTCAAAATATCGAGAGGGAAGGATATTACAGAGCGCCCGAAGGGCGGCTGTCTTGTCTCCACCGATCACGAGGTCATAGTTTGTTGAAATAGCCATGACCCAGATGAAATGAGTGTGCTCGATGACAGACCCGATTTGCTCGTACGTCGTAGTGTCCCGAAATGATATTGATGAATTAGCAGAGGCCGCGATGAACGTGCCGTCCCTTGCCAGTGCGATGCACCTTGAATTGTCGATGTTATGAATGGTCCATTTCGAGAGCGTGGTCCCGGTGGACACGTCAAGACAATTTATGTTGGCGTCATAAGATAAGGCAAAAAGCTGCTTGCTATCGTTAGCCCAGGCAAGGGACTGGTTCAAAGCAGAGTTGACTTGGACAGGGAAATCGACGAGGAGGCCACCGTTTTGACTGTCATAGACCCGAACCGTATGGTTCCACGTGACAGTGGCGATGAGGCGTCCGTTTGGTGAAAACTTGACCACGGCACCACGGTGTTGACATGTGTCAAAGGGCCGAACAGACGCTCGCCAGAGAGCGACCAAACGCAGACAGTCTTGTCCTCCGATCCGGTCGCGATTCTCGTCCCGTCCGGTGAGACGTCGACTGCACGCACCCAATCGTTATGTGCTGTCAACTCTGTCACTTTTGAGTAGCTCTCCGCATTCCACACCGTCACCAATCCACTACGCGTTCCACTGACGACCCACTTTTCATCTTGTGACACTGCGATGTTGAAAACTGCATCTCCCACATCCATTGGCGTCTCCGCCTCCCTGCCGTCTTCCATTCGCCAATGTCGAATCTTCCCTTCCTCGCCGCCGCTCACGACGTGCTTCCCATCAGCGAGGAACGCCACAGAATATATGCTCAATCGACTATCGGTTTCGATTGGTTTTCCTTCCTTCTGGTCACTGTTACTGGAGGCAGGTCTATTTTCCCTCCGACTTGCGTCTTGTGTCCCAGTGGCAGTCAGTATCATGCTTTTAAATGTCCTGCCCATGTATTCATCATTCTTTGACCTCTGACGTACTTTCGGAAACATACCTGGCTAGGTATCAGACCGATGGAAAGAAAGATGCGCCGTGATCCGAGTCATTTATCTCTGGTGCATCATGACTCGTGTACACGTGTCACCTTATCGAATCAGTTCACACAATAGTCACCTCATGTCCTGGGCGCTTGTTTTCACCCTCGTCGTCATTTGTGACGCGTGACCAGCAGGCCGTCAACGGCAAAAATGGTACTCGAAGCTGTGGGAACGAGCAGCACCGACTGATTGTTTCTTGATATCCGACGACTCAATCGCTAAATCCCTCCAGCGTCCCACAAACTCTGAACCTGGGGAGCCACGATCGAACTCGTTCTACGTTCGTCTACGACGCCATACCCGTCGGTGACCCGTTTGCGCGTCCGAGTCGTCGCAGTACCGCGAGGGGAAGCACATCATACCATGAAACTCCAAAGGAGAATGATCGACTTTGACTCTATGGCAATGGATCCACTGGTCACGAAGTCGTAGTTTGGTGAGATGGCCAACCGCAGTCTCGGTTTGGTTCTCGTAGTGTCCCTCTGAGAAAGAATCGGAGCAAGTTCAAGCGGGAAAATGGAACATCCAATAACCGTCTGCTAGCAGACAACCGAGAGATCATTGATCAACGTCGACGTTCAACGCTCAGATCCACCCAAACCTACTTTCTAACTTCACTTCAACTCGTGCGCGGGGGCGGACGGAACATACCTTCCAATCGCGCCTCCTATCTCGCCACACCCAACCCACCTAACCCAGGACCAAGACCCATCCGCGAACCAAACTCCGTCGTCCACGTTCGCCCCGATCGTACCCCACCCCTGCTCCGCGCGCATACTCTCGTTCCCTTTCGCGCTGCGTCCTTTCACCCTGCTCATAAAACGCACCGCTACTCGGCGGAGGAGTGGACACAGGCGGCACACGCGTTCCCGTCGACCTCGCAGGGACCGTCCCGCTCACAGAAGTCACCACTGACGTCGTCGTTGCCACACGAAAACGGTGGGCCGGGTGCGTATTCACCTCATCCCCCTCCAACACCCACGCTAAGCAATCCTTGTTTAGTAAACAGTGTCTCGTGCGGGACTCGTCCCCAGCGTCCCCAGGTCAGAGGATTGCAAGGATGGTGAGATGATACTAGTCTGAGCGCTCGCCGCTGATGGAGGCAACTCGGAGACGAGATAGGTGTCCGACGACAAGGACGCGACGAGTTGCCTTGTTGGTAAGCAAAAGGTGCTAGCTATGTTGATGCTTGTCTGGAAATCGTCCACAGGAACAATAAACTCCTATTTGACGGCTCGTGATACATACATGAAAATTGCGGTCTAGCTAGACATACGATACTATCAGATCTCGCACCCCTCTTATCCCTGTGATGCCTACGTTAGTACGTAAGTGCGATCATGACAATCCAATCGAGCACGCACGGATACGCCTGCCAACAAGGTCCCCGTCGGCAATGCAGCTCGTGTGCACCTGAATCTACGTGAATGCAAATGTGCCACAGCCCTATCGCTGCAGCTAAAATCAAATCCGAAAATGAAAAAAAGGTGAGCGCGACGACTCGCAAACATGTATAAATTGCTGCCATGATGACTTGCAATCATAAGTTCCTGGATCCAAAAAATCCAGGTCCCAGAAAACCACTAGACCGTACTGGGAATAAGAATAACGCTGTTGTGGCCGCGGCCGAGTCCATATTCATTCGAATCCACGGCCCTCCGTGCACTCCCGGACCCGCAAGCCACTACAACATTCGCCCACTCATCACAGGGATAATTTTTTTTGACGAGGTGGGGCATTGTCATAGCTGCAACAAGTGGAAAGCAAGTGACTAGTGACCTCAAGTACTCACCCCCCTGGGGCAGTGCCGCAAAAGCAGTGTATATAATCGAATCGCCTAAAAGGGTAGTGGGCGGCGACAGACAAGCTTTCAAGTTGAATCCGACGGATCCAGGAAATCTCGTCTTGTCACCCCATGGACGCTCATACTACGTGACAGATGATTGAGTATCAAAGTTGGCGCTACGAACCGAGTCAAGTCGAATCGAAGTGGAAGTTGAACAAACTGAAGTTGTTTGAAGAGTCTCGGATAAGTGAGTCGTTTCAAAATTCTGCAAAGGTGACTGGAAAGCTACATAGATAATGGCTAGGCGAATAAATACTACTACGTCTAGCTACCACAAGTCGAGGTGAGTTTAATTCGACGGCAACATTAGATGCAGTGCCTGCCAAGCGTCGCGCGCCGCCGTCCGGAACTGGAATTGTCCATTTCAAAGCCTACAATCATTGAGTATGAAAGGGGGAGCCGAACAAACTCTCGCTCCACCAACTCCAATTCACCATTTACCTTCCTGCCATCGCTGTTCTGTCTCCAGTGAACGGCAGCCATTATAATGTATGCTCTCTTGATATTCGCATTTTCATTTTTTTCGGTCACCAATGCCGTGTCCATCTTTGCGCGTTCCCAAACGAGTCCTCTCCCTCTGCTCCCCAATGTTGTCGGACCCGTC
>JBBPQL010000196.1:0-42262 GCA_038092515.1 Boletus subparvulus | reverse complement strand
TACTATGTTTTGCTACACTTTTGGTTCGCTTTTTTACTACACCTTTCACTACACTTTTGGTACTATACCTATTTGCTACACTTTGCACTGCCAGTGGCACTGGCATACACTTTTAGTACACTTTTTACTAGAAGTACACTTTGTGCAACAATTTTGTACATTTGTACTCCACAAATTTGTATCCATTTTGCTATACCATTCAACACACTTTGCCACATTAACAGCCTTGCAATAGTAGTCTATCTCAAGATGGTACAGTTTTTGCAATCTGTACAGGTCTGTACAGATCTGTAGGTCTGTGGCCTCTATGCAAAAACTACTGTTTTACTGATGGAGGCGAGTTGGGCAAGCGAGGCGGACTGGGAGATGTCGAGGATGATTGGAAGTGCTGGAGCGATGCCAAATGTGACAAGATGAGTGGGGGACGAGGTGGTAAGGATGGTGCAACGAGCGGCACACGTCACGACTCGAACCAAGTTGGTACGACCTTGCTAGCTGACGCCGAGACGGATCAGCATGGACAGCGCAAGCGAACGAAGGCGGACGTACCTAGACCATCCACACCACCCAAAGATGATCCCAGGTGACCTACCAAAGCCGTTGACCCACCGCACCAACATGGACGACTCAAGAGACGATCTAGAAGAGTCAGTAATTCAGGAAGACCTACCAGGTCACACAGGCACATCAAGGCTGTATCGGGCGGATCGGACATGTCGTACATGATGTATATGGACCGGAGATGGTGGTAGAGCAATCCTGAGGTGCGATATACGAAGACAAGGTCACTAGGGTCGATTGAAGATGGACTGCGCACACACAGGCATCATGACTGTTATCCAACTCGCAACTTACCATATATGGACACATGGGTCTATGGACACCCAGCCACCCAAGCCCCGGCATTGAGGCCCAGTGAGAAATGGTGATATGTGGAGGCACGTCAGGCTATTTTGTACTATGTATGAAATGGGGACCTAGGCCAAACTATCGTCAACATAGGCTATATCTTCCACCTTGTCTCAGCATAGCTACTCATAGAAGTCATGACCATCGCCTGAGCAATCCGAGTTATTTTCGGTCAGATCCCGTCAGTCCATCTCTCTGTGTAAATGTCCATCGCACATCCATGTCGGAACCAATGGTATATTGGTGCGTTTGTTGTCGATATTTCAAAGGTGTTCGGAAGGCCTTGAACACACTGAAAACCTGGCAGCAACATCTTCGTGAGGCGTCGAGTGAAGATGAGAAGGAAGCGATATGTCTCACAGGACATTCGGAACAGTTTCGTGCCTTCATACAGGGTGCCAGCGCTACACAGCGGGGACAGAATCAATCAGAAGAACAAGAAAACAGCTCCCCTGGTATAGGTTCAAGATGTCCAGCTGCTGATGATGTCAATGAGTCCCATAGGAGGACATCTAGGCGTCTCTCACCTCCGTCGGACTTTGCTGGGGTATTTTCATGTGTTGATGTGTGTGGTTTTCCTTTCTAACACAAAACTGGGGCAGCCAGATCCTGTGCCTGACCTCAGCGACGGAAATACTTTTGGTCCCAATTCTAGTAATGAGAATGACCATAATCATGGTGCTGATCCCAGGCCTGATAATAACAAGCACCCAGAATCCCAAGACCCCACGAGTGATGAGAATGCTGGCCAGGACAGTGGTCCTGATCATGATGGGCAAGATCTTGGTGATAATAACGAGCGCCAAGACCCCAGAAGCGATGAGGGTGGCCAGGACAGTGGTTCCAATCATGCAAGCAAGATCTTGGTGGGGATGCCCCCGATAACTTGCTCGTGTCGCTACCTTCCCCAAACACATCCGTGACCTATTGTTCATTCAGGCACTCCGAAATGCCTCTCTAGACGACGGCATTGGATTGACAGGCAATGCTGTTCATCGTCTTCACAATCCCCCTCACAAATCCCTTGAACCAGACCCAGACACCAAGCTTGCCTTGTCAATATTTTTTGCACTCGAACACTCATCAGAGGAGAGCTACGAGAGGATACAGCGCAGCATTTGTGACTGACATCCTGACACATTGCTCCCAAGCTTCTACCATGTCAAGCAGGTGCTTGCCGACTTCAGCGGAGTGACATCCTTGGTCAACGACATGTGTGTCAACTCCTGCACTGCATTTGTTGGAACATACGCTCATCTCCACCAGTGTCACGAATGCAACGAAGCCCAGTATGATCAGACGAGGTTGGAGAACAGTGGCGGTGATATCAAGGCTCCCGTGCTGTTTTTAACACCATTCCCATTGCTCCATAGCTCCAGGCGCTCTGACAACACCCTGGGAGCACTCAGAAAATGCGATATCGAGAGCAACGAACTCAGGCAATCTTCACAGAGCTTCAAGCAAATGATGGGTTTGTCAAGATGTACAATGATGTATTTTGTGGCAGTGCCTATCTCGACGCCGTTCGCGACCAGAAAATACTGCCATCCGATATGCTTCTCATGTTATCAATCAACGGGGTGCAAATCTATGTATGAAAAGAAAGAGTCTGACTGCTGGATATATGTACATACATATGGATAATTCTTGACCTCTCCCCCGAGCACCGATACAAAAAGAAGCATGTTCTTCCGGGCGCAAACATTCCTGGTCCCAAGAAACCCAAGTTTATTGAGTCGTTCCTATTCCCTGGATTTCACCACCTCTCGGCAGTTCAGCGTGAAGGACTTTGCATCTGGGATGCTTCATGGTCGCGCGAGTTTGTCTCTCACCTATTTTTCTTTCTTGGCTGTGCAGATGGCCCTGGGCTTGTCTCATTATCAAACTTTGTTGGACACTCAGGGAAACATGGATGTTGGATGTTGTGTCCTCTTACTGGTCATCGCAAACCCGGCAGATTGAAATACTACCCTGTCCTACTTAAACCAAACAACTACAACATCCCAGGATGCAACCATGACGACATTAGTCCATATGACATCCGATCTATCTCATCAGCTGAATATGCACAGCACCTATGCTATGTCCTTGAATCTCGCACAAGAGCTGAATTTGAATCACGTTGCCTGCAGATGGGTATTGTTGGCCCCAGCATCATACTTGGCCTTCAGCTGGATCTGATTTTAGGTATTCCGAAGTGTTTCTTGTTGGAAATGATCCACCTCAGTGGTGCAAACATGGCATCTCTCTGGCACGACATTTTTCATGGTTCCATTGAGTGTTCTCCACAGTTGGACAACTGCCACACGTGGCACTGGGCTGTACTGAAAGATAGCAACACTTGGAAAATGCACAGACAGCTCGTCGCCGATTGCAAGCCATACCTTCCCGGGTCATTCGATGTTGCTCCTCATGATCCGAGCCTTCATGCAACCTCATGGTACAAGTCAACCAAATGGATTGGATGGCTATATGGTGTTGCCCCAGCACTGTTGTATTGTGTTCTACCCGACGATATACTGTATGGCGCAATTATTGCAAGTTTGTTGCTGCACTCCGCATCATGAGTCAATACAGTATTACTCCACAGCAACTTCAGCGCACCCATCAGCTCTTTGCACAGTGGGAGAACGAATTTGAGCTTATATTCTATCAATGCCGTGTGGACCGCATCCATTTCGTATGGCCCTGTGTTCACCTGATTAATCATCTCACTTCCAAGGCTGCACGTGTTGGGTCACCCATCTGTTCCTCCCAGTGGACAATGGAATGTACCATTGGCAATCTTGAGCAAGAAATATGCCAACCCTCCAATCCGTTCACAAACCTCGCACAGCAGGGTATCTGGAGGTGCCAGATGAACGCTTTCAAAGCCATGCTCCCAGAGCTTGATCCTGAAAGTTCCTCCATCCCACATGGTGCTACAGACCTTAGTAATGATTATGTTCTACTCCCAAAACGTGACCACTACCCTACCAAAGTTGTGACAGATGAACAACGTGTCATTGCAGCTTATCTCGGCCATCTGGTGGTGCCAAAACTTCGTTGTTGGGCACGGCTTCGCTTACCAAATGGCCAGGTAGCACGCTCACAGTTTACAGAGCTTGTAAAAGCGCCCAAGAATGTCAGGATGGCTCGGAATGTCAAGGTATTTTTTAATACTGTTCTTGTACATTTCTTTCTAACATTGTTGGTGAAGATTGTACATGATGGCATTCAGCGCATCGCTGAAGTGCAATACTTCACACAATTTATTAACAGAGCTGCTGACGATGCCAGCAACAATTCTGATACCATAGACAACAACTCAGATCATGCGCTGTTCACAAATGTCGCCCTCGTAACCCTATACTCCCATCCACACCCACATCTTCTTCACGAATCATTCAGAACAGTTGTCTCATGCACAAAACTGGGAGAAGAGAGTCTCACAGTCATACAAATCTCTGCTATCCAAGCCGTTGTCGCAATGATCCCACACAAACTGTCTGTTGATGAAGAAAACAGGTACTTCCTAGTGGAAAAGAGTGGTATGGAGCTTGCACGATTTGGGAATGATGATGAGGAGGATGATGACACAGAGGAATAGGTATTACACATTATACGGACACGTTACAAGCAGACATGGCTGTGGTACAATCTAAACAGACAGTTTGATGCGCTTCCGAGACTTTTCGAGAGCCTGTTCAACTGTCTCACCAGCACCAGTGATTGGACAAGTAATATACTCAGTTATACGAAGAGACAAGGGTCCTTCTTCTGTGTTGTCAGGGATATGGGCGACCTTGGCAAGGATGCGACATTCCGCTGCTGTAACACTGTCATACTGATTAGATATGATTAAGTAGATATTAAAATTCACTTACTGTATGACTTCGGAGTCACCTGCTCCATTTTCAGTCTTTGGGTCAGTGCTTTCCACCTTGAAAGGGCCCTCTTTGATCCAAAAGGCAATGATCTATGTTACTGAAGATATCAGCTAGGCACTCCTGCCAACACACATGTGTTATGCACCTTTTTCCCAGGAGAGTCAATATTGATTTCAAAGTGGTACATTTCCCATTCAGAATGGACACCACTGATCTCGAGATTGATTACTTCGCCAACAGGCTCGAGAAGATGAAGCACCATTTGTCGATAGTCGTGGTAGGTGGGATTGATTAGGTTTAAACCTAATCTGATTATGCTTTTGTATGTGGCTTGATTTTCCCACCTCGAAGCATGTACACCATGCCCATATCTTTATACTGTACAACCATATCCCTTTCTCCTTGTCCACTCGAGAGCTCACTTAACTTAACTACCTTTGATGACCAAACCTTTATGATACCATCGCAATTCCAGCTGCCATCGCAAATCCAAATACCACCACAAATCCAAATACCACCACAAATCCAAATACCACCACAAATCCAAATACCACCACAATCATCGCAATTCCAGCCACCATCACAATTCCAAGCATTGTACTCCAACATCAGCAACAATGGCACTTTCCCAATGCATTGGATGCCAAATTTTCATGTAAATCAGGTAAGTGATATATCTACATTGATACAAAGAGTTTTCACGCGCATATATTCATGTACAGCACTCACAACAGCAACATATTGAAGCACTTGAAGAAATGATTACGAGATTACGCATTGAAAACGCAGCCATAGAAGCTGCTTGTGCTACCATAGAGTAAGTGTTAGTAAAGTGTAAGCACACTAACATCTGTTCTCTGTTAGAAAATCATATAATTTGCTTGTCACACAACTTAATCAATCCACAACATCAAACGAAGCATCTGCAGCTGTCAATATCTCATTGCAGACACCAGCAGGCGAGGTGAGCTCCTTCTTGAAGCCAGAAGCACTTCCGAAGCTCAAGGCAAGCAACTACCCCCACATCCGTTTTTGGACCGAAACGAATGGACTGAATGGAAAGAATCAGATGCTGGACAAGCCATGTCATCAACCCACTCATTTTTGGAGGACGTTAAAGGCCAACTACTTTCGGAGACAAGAGTTGCCAACATTCTTTCAAACATGCGCGATCTATGGCATGAATTCCGTAAACAGAAGCTCATCGACGCAAGCATGACATGGAAGTCTGTGCCCCTTGGTACCAAGAAGACTTTTCGCTCAAAAATCATTCAGTCATTTCCCGAGTTGAACCTATGTATGTGAAGATGCTTGGAAGGTCGACAAGTTGGGCAAATGACACTACGCATCCTACAAGCAGACATGGTTTACGAACAAGTCTGACAACAAGGCTACCTCTGGCAGCAAATGCAAAATGAAGGTCGAGCCAGATATTAACAACATTGCTGACAGCGCAGACATTGATATGGCAGAACCAACTGCAAAGCAGTTCAAACCTGGAGACACGACATCCAAGTCTACTCAGAGCTACATTGTGACAGATGATGATGGCCAGCGCTCCCCACCAGTAACATCTGACTTATCTGTTGTGCCGCCAATCACAGCCACCAACTCCAGCTCGTCGTCTTCAAGCTTACCAAGTTCGCCCGTTTTACCACCACCCATAGCAACCAACACCAGTTCATCATCTTCAGCTTCTAACTCAGCAAGTTCACCTGTCGTGCTGCCATCTGCAGCATTCAACTCCAGCCCCTCGTCTTCTAGTTCACCCAATTCACCTGTCGTACCACTGTCTGCAGCAATTGACTCCAGCTCATTGCCTCCAAGTTCATCCATCTTATCACCACCTGCGGGCATCAACTCTGGCTTGTCCTCCGAGTCTTCAAGCTCATCAAGTTCTTCTGCATTGCCCCCAGCTGACTCTACCTTTTCGTCAACAGTGGATGTCGATTCCAGGACCCTACACCAAGCTACTGTAAAACCACTGCTCGTTGTCTGTTTAAAAAACCCACTGTAAAGTTTTAATTAGTCCTGTGTGCTACACGGTCTGATGCTCAAGTCTTCGGCCAGGTTTTCTGTGGATTGTGAACTTCCTGCAATGACTAGGAAGAACATCAACCAGACCACCCCAACACTATCCAATATGGTAAATTCAAGCGAAACAACGCCCAAGGAACGACCCACAGCCCCATTGGAGCCCAGGGTGAAGCTGAATCCAGCGACTGACCAGCAAGTCGGTGTCATTGCCAACACCAACAAACCCCAAGGTAAATGCAAACTGTGCCCTATTATAAATACTTGACGTCTCCCATTCTCGGTTACAGGTGTTATGGTGACCACAGCCACGACTGAAATGACTACAGGAGGAGCACAGAGCACAACCATGAAGAAAGGAGCCAACTGGAGACCCTCTTCTGCGAAAACAGGGCGGTAACTCCAATTATCCTTTCCTCCTTGCCTTGGGATCACTTACATTGACATTGTAGAAAACTATAGTGTAGTCACTAATATTAGCAGATTAGTACATACCTGTAGAAAAACTACAGTACTTCGAGGCCAAAATAAGGCCTGCTTATGTAAGCTAATAATGTTCTAACCCATATGAAATGGATTAACAACAGACATCACAGTAATCTTTGTGCGCATCAATGGCTCAAACAGATATTGTTTGGAGGAACACAAGAAGAATTTGTGACCTACTACAACTCCCTATCTGCAGAACTGAAGGCGGCACGTCCACGTTTCTAGCATAGTATCCATTGAAGCCTAATCTAGTTTCTTGCAGAGATACAAGGATGAGGCCACTAAGCTGGTGCGCGTATCATGTTAACTCTTGTATTCTAATCTGACACATAGCACTATCTACAGGTTTTGGATGGTGTTTGGATGAGCGGGACAGCAGAAGTAATTGGCAAGGTTGCTGCTCTACCAATGCACACGGCTTAGACTCATGTATGATAATGCAAGGAGCAGAGCAGGGAGGGAGCCTGAGGGGAGGGGAGGGGAGGGGGGCAGGTGGGCGGGATGGCGGGATGGCAGGTTCCTACTCCCATAGATTGGCATATCTTGACTGGTCTGTCGCCTCATACTAGCTGGTGCTTGAATGGCATGCTGTGCATATGAGCATTTCAACCCGGGCGGGATCATATGAGAATCTATGGACAATATTGGCATATTCTCGAGCATTTGTACTACATATAGTGACATGCAATCAAAATCTATGATAGTGCCCATTTGGTATGCACATACACGGAAAGCTATGGACTGCATCGGCATAGCCCCACATGCTTCCCCATATCACCATTTCTCACTGGGATTGAGGGCCTGGCCCAGGCTTCTTTTAGTGTTTTATTTCATTAGTTACCACAAATACAAGGACATATTGAGTATTTTCAAAGAACCTTGCACCCCCCCTTGGGCTGAAGGCCCAAAACCGAGCCCCTGGCTCGTGCCCAAGTTGGTGGAGGAAAAATTCGTCGGTTGAAACGCGGCCCCTTTCGAAAACACGAGGTGATGACACGTGTGCACTGATCTATATTAGTGTAGGGCAACGGGTATGCAATGCGAAGAAACAGCTTTTTCGTTGACTTTCACCACTGCTCCGCGACAGTGTCGCTGATGACCGCGTCAACGATGACCGGTGAGCACTGGTGAAACGCAGTTGCATTTACGCTAATTGTTCGACAAGAGCGGTCCCGGCTCATCGAAATCAATGTCGATGGCGACATATGGCCAGTGGCATTTTCAACGAATGGTGAGTACATCGTCGGCGGCGGCAGTGGACTTGGAGTGTGGCGAGTGGAAGACGGCGAACAAATGGCAACAATGGAAGCGCAGAAGGTCCGGTGTCTCGCTGTGTCGAAGGATGGCAGATGGATCGCGGCAGGGACAGTCGACGGCGAAGTCTCTGTGTGGGACGCAAAGACATTCGAAAAAGTCTTCTCGCATAGGGATGACAAGCTCCTCATCCGCGTGGTTGATTTCTCCCCCGACTCGACTCGACTAATCATTGCGAAGAAGACAACCACAGTCCGGGACGTCGCAGCTCGCAAAAAAGTACTCACACTCAACCACGGTTCGGAGTCTTGGGTGAGAGCAGCGAAATACTCGCCGCAAGGTGATCGAATCGCGACAGCCTTTTATAAATCCGTTCGAGTCTGGGACAGCAACGATGGCCGCCTGCTCCTGGACATCCCACTAACAGTGACTCCCTATTACAACACTGGTCTCCTCTGGTCCAACAACCACCTCTGTGTCGTTTGCGGCAGTACAATCAAGCAATTGGAAGTATCCACAGGGTCAACAGTCTCAAACTGCCCAGTCCCCAGTAGCGACGAATTCTCGTCCATCGCCCTTTCAAAGCATGGGAAATTTATCGCATATTCTGCCAACGATACCGTCACATTTTGGGACACGTCAACACATTCCCAGCTCGGTCTCATCCAACACACTCAAGCCATATATTCAATCGCACTCTCCCCAGACGACCGCTTTCTTGCAATTGGTGGAAAGAGTGGAAAAATCACCATCAGACGCAACACTGTCAGTATCGTGTCCCTTTGGATTATGGCTAATCTGAACAACTTTCTTGTTCCGCTCGTCTTTTCAAATAGGATTCAATCCCATTGTCTCGTCTACATCCCACCTTCCAGGAACCCGACATTCAGATCGACGACGCTGCGCTCGATGCATGGACGCACGATCAGCTCGAGACCGCGAACACGTTATTGACCGCAGCGATCTCCGAGTCTCGGAATCCAAACCACGATGTACTTGCTAGTCGAGCTCTCGTCAGAGCTCGTTTGCGACACTGGGACGCAGCCCTCGTCGATGCCGAAGAGGTGTTTGCTGCTCCGTTCTCACATACACTGACGCTGACCTCAATTTACACTAAGGCCGTCAAAATACAGCCGTCCGTCATTGGTTACATAGCACAGAGTGTAGCCCTTGTCGGCAACGGGGAAAGGCACAACGGCTATCGGGCATGCGACATCGCATTCGAGCGCTTCCATTCATCTCACGTTTCCTTTCTCCTTCTCATCAAGGTCTATCTTTCCAACTTGGTCCCCCTCAGTTGCTCATATCCATTAGGCTGTCATCGTGTTTATGGCCGGAGAGCACCGCGATGCGATATTACGCGTAGATGACCTCATCGCCACGGTCCCCTTCAACTCATTCTGTTATGGAGTTCAGGCACGTGCACTCGCTCTACCACGCGGCGAATATCACCACTGACATTTGCAGCAGGCATATATGTATCTTCTCCTCGGTAACTTCCAAATGGAGCGCAGTGACTACGAGGGTGCAGTGCAATCGTTAGAGCATGCACGAGCCCGGGTGCGACATGATGAGGGTCGATCGCTCTTGATGGTCTCATTGGTAAGCCCCCCAATAGGTGTATTGCAACGTATCGAAATCGCTCACCGACTGACAGATATCTGGATGGAAATTTGATGATCTCGATATCACAATTCAACAGCGTCTGTGTGAAGCTTTGTATGCAGCTGGTCGCACGAAGGATGCAGGCGAATCTCTTCTCAAGCTGGTCAATACCTTCAACGAAGAGATCTCTATGAGCGGACCCATCACCGAGTGGATTTTTGGCGAGTCTACGTTTACCTGTTTGTTTCTATGCATGAAGGTTTTTCCGTCAGATTTTACCCGTCTATGCCTCTCCGCTCCCGGAAGTGACGGTGGTGGGGCCTCGGAGGCAGCACAACACGATAATGCGCTGGCGCCTCACGCTACGCTCAATTCACCGACTCCCACACCACTTCTAAGAGAGTGGGCAAAAGCAGCATTGACGAGACGATCGTGGAGGGACGCCTTGATCGCAGCTACCAGTGTGAGCATCTCCTTTCACCCTGGTACTCCTCGCGGGATTGAAACTTTAATGGTTTTGCAGTTCACACTTCCCAAAGTCACAATTTATCGGGTCATATGTGAACGTCTGGAAGCGATCGACCGTGTAACGGATGGAATCGAATGTTTCCTCGAAATGATGAGTGAATTGGGAGGAGAGGTCTATATGAGCGGACCCATGACCGAGTGGGTGTCTGGTGAGTTTGTGTTCTACCTGTTTGTCTGCCATACATTCAACGTTTTTGGTCAGATTTCACCCACCAACGTCTCTCCGCTCTCGGGAGCGACGGTGACTCGCCGATCCCTACACCACTTCTAAGAGAGTGGGCAAAGGCAAAATTGACTCGCGACTTGTGGAGAGATGCCTTGCTTTCCGCCGTTAGTGTGAGCACCTTCTTTTGCTCGCACACTCGTGGGATTGACACACTATTGGTTCGTAGTTCACACTTCCCAGGGTCACGATCTACCAGGTCGTATGTGAACGCCTCGAAACGATGGACCGCGTAACGGATGCGGTCGAGTGTTTCCACCGAATGACGAGCGAATTGGAAGGTGAGGTGAACCAGCAGGGTGATCATTCGGAATGGGCTCTTGGTGAGGGGCATCGCATCCCGCGTGAGCGCCGTCGCTTACATAACGTTTTCTGTCAGACTTCAGGCAGCGTTTCTTCAACAAACTGGAGCATCTCGGAGATGTAGCAGTGGATGCCCAGCGTTGTGACGAGGCTATCCCCCTCTATTCGACGGCATTGTCCCTCAATCTCCCCTCCCCACAAGGCATTCTCATCAAGCGAAGCAAGGCACATGTGGCGACCGGGTCATGGAAGCAGGCTGTAGACGATGCAAACCAGGTACATCACTTTTACTTCGTGGAGGTCAATCTTGTTGACCCATCATCATCAGGTAATCACACTCGATCCGTTGTTGCCATGGGGCTACGAGATGAAGCATGCAGCTTTAAACAAGGCAAGAGATTTCGACAATGCGGTTGATGCGCTCGAGACAATGCTCTCGAAGATAGCGCAGTCACCTGATCCGGTCATTCGTCGTGAGTTATATCCTTGTTACCACGGTAAAGATAACTTGTTCACGTTATTCGACAGAGCATGGTGACCGGTACATCAGCCGATCGAACAAACAAGAAGAGATTCGCAAAATTGTTCGACAGACTACAGGTCATTTGCCACATGTACTCATCAACACGACCACCGGCCATCTCTGCAATAGAGCTGAGCAGGCATCTGCATTCGAATCTCTTCCGATGTTCAAAGAACTTGTATCATCGATGACGACACGCATCGACTACGTCCGGATTAAGCGTGAAGTACGACAGTACTTCCGATACGTGGTGCTATCCCACACGTGGGAAGACAATGAGCCCCTGTTTGAGAACGTCATAGGCATCAAGGTGACGGATCTTGAGGAATCTCTCACCCATGACAAACTCCGGATGTTCTGCGAGATTGTTGGGAAGGCTGGGTTCAATTGGGCATGGAGCGACACATGTTGTATCGACAAATCAGATCCATCCGTGCTCCAAGAAGCCCTGGTTGCTATGTTCAAGTGGTACGAGGGTTCTGCCATGATGATTGTTTTCCTTCGTGGTGTTCGCTCTTCATCGCAGCGCGGCGCTCTTGCGGGGAGCAAATGGAACACTCGTGGCTGGACACTTCAGGAATACTTTGCTGCCAAGGTCATCCGGTTCTACACAGAGGATTGGACTCTCTATCTAGATCTGGAGTTGCCGAACCACAAAGAGTCTCCAGAAGTGATTTCGGAGATGGAGGAAGCCACCAGGGTGTCTGTGCAGCAATTGATGGCCCTTCGTCCGGGCTTGACCAACATTCGGGAGAAATTGTGTCTCGCTTCGACCAGGTACACAACGTGGGTGGAAGACGCAGCATGGTCATTGCTGGGAATTTTCTCGGTTACTGGTATAAACCCGACATATGGTGAAGGGGACAAGTCACTAGGACTTCTATTGGCGAATGTTCTCACCAGATCTGTAGATGTGAGCCTCCTTGCATGGACTGGGGAGTCTGGTAGATACAACAGTTGCCTGCCCGCCCATATCACGGTATTCAACCAACCAGCAGCATCACACCTCCCGCCACCCATTGAGGACGCCGAGATGGAAAGAATCGTCACCGCGCCGGACTCTTCTTCGTTCGACCTCGACGTCGCCCTGAGGCTATACGACCGTCTCAATGAGCTTCCTACACCTGGGTTCGCGGTAAACCGGATGAAACTTCCTTGCATCGCTTTCCAACTCCCGTCTTTTTCAGCTCGTCGGGCACCTTCTGGCCGCGTTTATCGCGCGAACACTCGCGCTTTTGGGATGGTGGAAATCAAAACAAGATCTGAACTCTCTCGGACGAATTCTCTGTATCTTGTCCACCCCTGGCTGGATGCTCTGCTGGAGCGTGGAGGTGTCGTGGAGGATGACATCACGCCACCACCCTCACCGAACACGGGCGATGAAGATATCTGCGACGGAGAAAACGATGACGATTCCTGGTCGCTTCCGGAACCTGATTCTCCGTCATCCCCTACTCCCATGGATACGGTGCCGATGGACAGAGAGACGCGAGGACGACGGCTCGTTGCCCGTCTTAGACAACCGTTTGGTGCACTCTTGATGAAGCTGGCATCCACGGGTCGAAGTTACAGGCGGGTGGCAACTGATAGCATAATCACTGTACAATTTCAGGAGAACGTCTCGTTGACTGAAGTTCTGGACAATGTACGCACGATCGACGTTTTGTAACTTGCGTAGCATCTCGGATGGCAATTGACATGCTTCACTGACTATGCCACAGCAAGAACGTTCAAACCTATCCGTTCCTCGATGCGAGTAAGTATGTCGGACACGACTGAGATTTTGTAACCTCTTCCATGGTTCGTTGAGGACTATGTACTTAGTCATGTCTCGGGTCAGACAATACTTTTTCTCCCCTCGCACCCGAATATAGAGCAGAGAACGAGTGACTTCCCGAGTGCATCTAGTCCGATCATCTAGGAGCCTGAGATACATAGCAGGCGGTGTTCCCAAAACACCCAGGCCCCTGTGACGATGCGGGTATCGCTGGCATCCTAGCACCGTGTGCAGGCTGCGAAGCCACAAACGATCTCCATGCACGTAGAGTGGGCCCAAGTTAAGCTAGATGACATGTAAATTTGCGAAACGCATCGCACATCACTGCATTTGCGTGCTACGAAGTACAAGAAGCTGTATCGGTACTCGATGGGGCGTTTCGCATCCCCGTGTATCATCGACGTGTTTGACCTCGCTGGTTCCGGGTTTGGGAGTGTCAGCCGCAACTCGCACTCGCGGGGCGACTGATGGGTTGAAATGCGGACCGCTGAGCTCCAGTAAACGCCCAGACGGCTGTCTCGCAGACAGACATCACGCCAACAATGTCCACCCTCTTCCATGTGCTCGTGGCCGTCTATCGCTTGGTTGTCGCATCGTGGAACGCGTACATCGTCTTCCTGCAAGTCATGCGGTCGGTGATGCAAGAAGCCAAGCAAGAAGCGGTCTAATTGATGGCGTTGCTCGATTCTAGCGCTCCTATGATGGTGAGCCCGCATCGACCGTCAAGTACGTCTTGCTGATCGGTTTCTGCTCAGAGGACGCGGTCACGTCGACGTTGTTGCTATTTGATGCCGCTGGACCCGAGAACCCATGGCAAATGTTGATCATCGCGAGGGCGCCTCCGTCTGTGCGCCTCCTCCGACTATCGAAGCATCGCGTGCCCCATTTGGAAGTGGACAAGGTGGGTATCATACTGGCAGTCGGGCATTGCTCAATTGGCGATGATCGTGATCGTTCTGGACCCGTACAGAGGTTTATTACCGCCAATCTGGAGGTGATCCGGACAGAATTGACGCTGCACATTCAGCACGTCCCGCGCTTCGTAGGTCATGTTGATCCGAGTTTTCAGGACCGAGGCTGACGCAGATGGTGTCAGTTACAGGTAACGATTGGGGTGCACGACACGCGGCTCATCAAATATACGCCGATGAGACTGCCGTATCTCTGGAAGGAGGAACAGGCGGGACCACGGTACGGGGGCGAGGTCGTTGAGAGGTCAATTGTACCCGCCTCATCCGCGTCTTCCGTCAGTGCGGGAGCGGAAGGACATTCTCGTCGGAAACAGTATGTTCAACTGCTCACGGAAGGCCCATTGCGACGTCGGTTGCATGGATCGGCTCGAACGCATTGGGTTGGAGGCTGCACCGAAGACAGGGATAGGTGACGCGAAGAGCCACGGGGAGAACGTGATTAAGAGGAAGGCGTTGACGAACGCGACGAACATGTGCATCACGCACGCTGAAGGGATCACGGATGCGGACGGGACGTCGGAGGAGACAAACGGACTAGAAACGGGCGTAGCAGACACGCCCAAGCAGGTGTGGATGGAGCGAAACATCCACGCAGCGCTGAGCGAGAACTTGTCGATCCCAAACATGGTGCAGGCTGGGTCGTCGCGCAAGGTCGTCGAGAGTGTGCAACAGCTACGTCAGACGGCATCACGGTCCTTGCGGCGCAAGCGAGGACAGTTTGACCTGTACGCCCAGGGGGTATCCACTGCATGCTGCGCATTTAATTCCAGTGTATGGGACTGGTCGCATCTCACGCAACATCAAACCCCCACCATTGCGAGGACACCTGGGAATTGAATTTTCTAGACCTCCGAGTGACCGAGATCGCGAGTGCTCAGCCACACATTGCAGCGGAGATTGAACCGCCGTCAGGTCAGCCGAACGGCACAGTGTCACAAGTCACATCCCGCCGCCCTATACCGCTTTCCCATCGGGTTACACAGCGATCGCTGGCGAGTTGGCATCCCAATCGCGATGCATTCCTAGCGACTCATCAGCAGCGATCCGTTCTTGTCCCTCGAGCTCAAGTCTCTGCTGGTGACTCATGGCACGCTCTATAGTTCGACTCGATGTTTTCACAGGTATGTATCCCTCGTACCTTCTCTGGCCCTTCTCGAGTATCACCAGCCGCCACTTTAGATGCCGCATTTATGTACATTATCCCCAGTGGAATGCATCCCTGGCCACCTTACTGACTGGTGTCCATCACCCCAGACATATAAAAGAGGCCTCGACTTGGATTGCTCCTCTCTGCTTGTCCCCTCTCCCTCTCATCTCCCTCTCCCTCTCTCACCCACTCAGCTCGTTTCTTTGATGTATGTCCACCTCCTTTATATTCTCAGGTATGTGCAACCCTTGCTGCATCTGCAGTCGCTCAATATATGTTTGCTTGTACAGTCTCGACACTCACATTCACTATGTCAGCGGTGCTATCACTGTCGTCTGCTTGATGGCTTTCATACCTCCTCCTTATCCTATCGGGAATACAACCCCGATAGCGCAGGAACACGAAGGGATGAGTTGTCTTGTGGGAGGCTCACTAGACTGGTTCTTGATAGATGGTAACAAAGGATTGAAGTGGTTCAGATATAAGCAGAGAGGCTTAGGTGTGAACCAAGTGAAAGGAACAATGATAGTTCAATAGAACTAGAGGAGTGTTCGATAGAACTTGTTCGATTAGAGAGATAGGCTGTAAGGCCCTCTCTTATATAGTATCTCGTACTGTATGTACATATTGATACTGAACTCTAATATCATAACTGTATAGTATGATAAGAGATAAGAGGTAAATCAGCTATAGGCTGATATAAGAGTTATCAGCTATAGGCTGATGATAAGAGCTATATCAGCTATCATGCTGATAAGCATATGATGTCATGATAAGAGATAAGAATGACATCATAAGTCTAGACCATAAGATAAGAAGATAGCTTATCTTGATAAGGTGAGTAATATGAATAGCGTAAAGATAAGGTCATAGACCGCTCTAGAATCTGGTATCAGGATAAGAAATTGAATATGAAATACCAGGATTCTCAACATATCCTCCATCTCGCCATTGTCCATGTGGCTTCAAAGTGCTTCTGTGGTTCGTGATGGCTACCAACCCGAACACACACAATGTGGGTCGGCCCTATTACATGGTACGTTTGCTTGCTTTCGTCACCTCCCTTTTTACTGATCTGCTGCATTGACAGTGCAACTCATGTTGCAACTGGTATTGCTGGGGCAATGGCCTCAGTAACTCACCATGGAATTCTCCGACGACATCACCCACAATCGATCAGGGTAAGTCGCTCTGCTTTCCCCTCTGCATATCATCTCACAAGCTGACAATACTTCTTTGTTGACAGGAGGTTGCCCACCAGCACCCATGGCTTCTTTGCCAGTTGTCGGACACGCAGAGAGTGGCGACCGTTGCCGCCACGTAAAATGCACCGTGATGAGGGTCGGCCGCAAATGCCTGCGACGAATGTGTCGCAAGCACTGCCATGCAGCAGGTGGTTGTTTAGCTGAGGGCCACAGTGCTTCCGGCCCTTCTGCATCAACGACCAGCACCGCATGTCCACCCACTTCCTTACCCTCCTCAAGTGACACACTGTCCTTGACATCTTCGTTAGCCTCATCGAGCTCATCCTCGCTATTGAACATCGATCCTGCATCATGTCCACCGCTCCCTGTCCCCCCTTTGGCCAGTTTACGCTCAGCTCCTCCCTCGTCAATTTCCAGCGCAGCTTCCTCGCTTATATCACTCTCAAGTTCTTCGTCATCCGCATCTGAGCCTGAGGAATTGCCTGCACAGTCAGTCCGCATCGCCATGGCTGATGCATCAGTCAACCCTCGATACACCTCGCAACTACATCTGATCTTTGTCGACCAAGTCGCGGATGTTCACGAGAGGGCAAAACAGAAACGTTGGTGAGCCCAAGAAGAACTGCAAGACAAGAAGAGAACAAGCCAGAGTGTCCTTGTGTTCAGCTTTACCAAGGTAAGGCTGCGCTGTCCCATGCAGTCGATCTACTCACTGTAGCGAATGACAGGATGACAAACCCCCAGTGTCCATGGAGTTTCAAGAAGGATTTTCATATCCATACTTCAGACTCATGGAGGCCGTGTTGAATCACCTGGAGTTAGGCCCCCCCGAAGGCAACAAGACTTGTCACACAGTCCATTATTTCCACCCGGGCCATGACACTTGGGTGAAGTTGATGGTTGACAGTGTCGTTGTGCTCACCAAGCCATCGCAGACGCTTTTCTTCAAGGGTACCAACGTAACATCCTATCCAAGATTTGATCACCACTTTACCGCTGCCGGTACTCCTGTGTCCCGCCAAGACTTCAACTTCCGTACTCTCACAGGAACGAACCTACATTTGACAAGCTCAAGCAAAGATGCAAGCAGGTGCATTACCGACACTTGGTGATCTACCAATCTTTGAGATATCATCTGAGGACAAAGACCATGATCATGTCCCTCCAGTGTTGAATAGGCAAAAGCGCCGCATGCTGTCCAACCAGCCTGAGGCAGTATCATCGCAGAGACGATGCTGCGATTCAAATCTCCCTCCCAGCACGAGTGTGGAAGACAATGGTAAGTACTTTTGCCACCAATCCAATGGCGCCTCTGATATCTTTTTCCTAGACAGCATCATTTCCTTGGACGACGATGACAGTACCATAGCTAATGCCCCAAAGAAAACCCCCACCGCGTGCCTCGTACCTGGTGTCGAGATGGTTACTGCCAAGTTTCCGTCGAGTTTTTATGCTGTCGATGTTCACCGGGCCTTCACCTTCAAGCACACAAGCGGGCTCACCCTGGAGATGCAGTTCAAATGGCTCTTTCAGTTACCTCTGAAGACCTCTACATATTACGATCACAAGGCTAGGTGGTTCAGTGCGCCGCGTGACGCTAGGGACAAGGCAGTGGCTGTGGGATACACTGAGGGGGGTCAATACAATAGGTTCTTGGTTGTCCATGCTGCTAAGGATGCAGAGGTCAAAGCAGCAAAGCGCAAAGTGTGAGTAGCAATTTCTAATTAGCAATATGTCTTTCTATCGTGATGTATTCCTTTGATCGTTGTACGGAATGTAAACCTGTCTACTATTCTTACCACTACATGGCTCCATGCAAGCGTCTGGCGGAGTACGCTGGCTTGGTCTAGCGGTTTCCAGCGGCCTCTGGTCCACTTGTACAATGGCGTCCGGCAGATTGTGCTGCTGGATCCTACGGACGCTGCTGGATCCCACGGACCGCAGTGGCCTCTGGTGCACTCGTCCGGTGTCTGGCGGAGTGCACCACTGATCCAGCAGACTATGGCGGCCTCTGCTGCACTCATATGGCCTCCGGCAGAGGATATGGCAGCCTCTGCTGTGCTTCTGCAGCATCTGGCGGACTCAAACAGGAACTCTGTCGCACTCCATCATCGCATGCTGCCGGCCTCTGGCACACGATCTGATGATGTCATGACTCACAGATAATATATAATTGGACAGTGCGTGTGGCCACTCTTGCCCTACCCTCCCTTCCCCCCCATCACCAGCAAGTAATCTCCCTTCCTTTGCCTCATATCTCCCTACTCACGACATATCAGTGTCCGACTATTTGCCTTCACCACCACCATCACCACCACCTTTGATTTTCTTCTTGCAAGACGAGCCACAGTACACCCACAGCTGTCTGGGTTGCTCCCAACAGCTGCGTTGGCGCTGCTGGATGGTACAAGATGATGACCTCGGGCGATGGTACACTTATGTAAGTCACCTTGTCTGATTCATTTCTACTCTACCAATACAATAATTAGTGCAACATGCGCGAGGAGGAAGGCCGTGACCGGTTTGAATGGGCTTTTCAGGATTCGTGCGACAGAGCTCCATCGACATCTCTGCAGACTTCCATCCAGCGTCACAAGCACAGGCGGTCCCCATCAATCGAGATTGTCTCTCCCTCACCGGATGGTCACTTATCTCGCAAATCACCCAAGAGGTGTGCATTACGAACTATGCACCATCATTGCACACAGTCCGACGACAACGGTTCTTTATCTCCATCCTCCCTGCATCTGCATCATGCTGGCACCACGCTCTCTGTCGAGCCTTTCCCACCCTCTAGCCGGGTGGAGCCATTGTCGTATGCACGCCACCGTAACCTTCCCTCTCACTGATCAGGCAAGAAGCATATGTTTCCATCTACACGTAATCACAGACTATCTATCGACTTCTCTCTGCCCTCCCCCACATCGTCCCTTGTCCCACCCTCTTTAGGACATCACGAGCAGCTGGCATTCACATCACGTGGTCCCCAGGTATGGCCATTTGACTTCTATGCCGACGAGATGGATATCGGATTCAAGAAATGTCTCCTCGAGTCTAACAAGCACCGCCCAGTAGAGAAGGTGTTCCAGGACCATTTTTCATGTTAAGTTTGTTCGATCGACCTTCTATGATCACCGTCGGCACTGGATGAATGTCAGCCAGTTCATTCGTGGACGGTACATCGACTATGGACATACAGAACATGGCCGTTGGTCGAATTTCATTCGCCACGAGATCAAAGGTGAGAAGTATCAGGAATATAACCCCGATAGCGCAGGAACACGAAGGGATGAGTTGTCCAGTGGGAGGCTCACATAGACAGGTTCTTGATAGATGGTGACAAAGAATTGAAGTGGTTCAAGTATCAGCAAGGAGCTTAGGAGTGAACCAGTAAAAGAACAACAGATAGTTCAATAGAACTAAGTTCGATAGAGAGATAGGCTGTAAGGCCCATCTTATATAGTATCTAGTACTGTTTGTACATATTGATACTGAACTCTGATATCATAACTGTATAGTATGATAAGAGATAAGAGGTGTATCAGCTATTGGCTGATAAGTGTATGATGTCATGATAAGTAATAAGAATGACATCATAAGTCTAGACCATCAGATAAGAGATAGCTTATCTTGATAAGGTGAGTAATATGAATAGCGTAAAGATAAGGTCATAGACCGCTCTAGAATCTGGTATCAAGATAAGAATATCTGAATAAGAAATACCAGGATTCTCAACACTCCTCCTCGCTAGAAATGTTATAATGGTTTGTATTGTAGGAGTTGAAGTGCCTTTCTTCCATCTTTAAATTTCTGTTTGCCCAAGTTCTTCGTAAAGATATCAGCAAACTGCTGATCAGTAGGAAGATAGTAGAGTTTGATCTCTCCAAACTCCACTGATTCTCGTATGAAATGTTCTGTCATCCAGACATATTTTGTATGGCCTTTTTGAGCAGGATTGGAAGCAAGGAATATAGCGCCTTGGTTATCAATGCATAAAGGTAGAGGACCTAACTTGAATCCCAACTCTTCATATAAGTTGTGGATCCAGCAAAGCTGTTTGGCAGTTTTGGTCATACCACAATATTCTGCTTCTGTGGAAGAAAGTGTAACCCTTCGTTGTCACCTAGACAGCCAAGAGACAATGCCATTTCCTAAGAAGATAGCATAACCAGTAGTAGAATGTGATGTTTCAACGTCACCAGCCCAATCTGTGTCAGAGTAGGCACATAAACCATTGGTGTCACCTGTCCCAGAATACACAATGCAGAGTTCCTTTGAGGAAGAGAGATAGCGAACTATATAGAGTGCCTTCTGCAGGTGTTCTTCCGTTGGATTGGAAGAGAACTGTGACATTTTGATAACAGCAAAGGATATGTCTGGTCTTGTTTCCAGCATAATGTATAACAGTGATCCAATGACCGACTGATAGTGACTTCGAAGAGTTGCATTCAACGAGTTCTGGTCAGAGTTGGGTCTTGGGTTATACCCGGTAGGTAGAGGTACAGAGACAGGTTTACAATTCTCTTGGCCAAATCGTTTAACGACTTCCTCCGCATAGCGGGTTTGGTCCAAAGAGATTGTCCTTTTCTTGTGGTCTCGAGTAATCCTCATGCCTAGATACTCTTTTGCTTGACCTAGATCTCTAGATTCCCATCGTTTCATAAACTGAGCTTTATGAGAGAGGACCTGTTGTTTATTGCTACCCATAAAAAGAGCATTGTCAACATAAATGAGAAGGACAATGATTTCTTCACCAATGATCTTGAAATAAGTTCCTGGGTCTGCTTTGCAGCGGATAAACTTCATCTTCAGGAGACTTTTGTGCAGTTGCTTGTTCCATTGAAGAGCAGACTGCTTTAGTCCATAGATGGACTTCTTCAATTGACAGACCTTTTTCTCCTGACCATTTACTACGAAACCCTCCGGTTGATCCATATAGATCTCTTTATCCAGCTCACCAAAAAGGTAGGCAGTTTTAACATCTAGTGCTTTGATTTCCCAATCATGAAGCGCTGCTAGTGCCAAAAGAAGTCGAAATGTTTCGAATCTTGCGACTGGAGAGAAAGTTTCTTCATAGTCTATTCCGAAGATCTGTGTGAATCCTTTTGCGACTAATCTTGCTTTCTTGCGACCTCAGATTTAACAGCAAACACCCATCTCCCTTTGATGGTGTGACGACCCTTAGGTAGGTCTACCAGTTCCCATACCTTTCTCTCATGTAATGATTTTATCTCATCGTTCATGGCACTTTTCCACAATCCTTGATTCTCCTTAGAGAGTTTAAGAACGTCTCTATACTGTTTAGGAAGAGGATCATTAGTGGATTCCACAGCCATGGATAAGTGGTAACAAATCCATTTAGATGAATACATTTGCCCAATATCATCTTTGTTGGTAGGACGTGGTTCAACTTGCATAGACTTCTCCTAAATAGGTGCAAGTCCTCTAAGATCTCGCTCGATTTGTATTGGTGGTCTATCCCCATAAGTACTGTCAGGAATGAACCTGGGTACAGGAATGCGAGCAGATTGTCTGGCTTCCATTGGTGGGCGAAAGAGTGAACGCTCATCCACAATGGAATGATCTTGATGAGGATGATTGTGAAACTCAATTAAAGTTTCTCCAGGATGTTGTCTAGGTGGTAGCCAGATTTGAGGGCCAATAGGAGGAATTTCTTCCTGTTCTACTGTTTGTCTCCATTTCTGGAGGTGAATCCGTGACCATATATCTTTTGTGATGATGTCGATCTGAAATAGAACTTTGGTGTCCTGTCTCAGGTTGTGTACATTTAATGCCTGGACGAATAGGTGATGTGGTATATGATGGTGGAAGAGAGTCATCTGATCCAGAAGGTGTATCATTGTAGAGCTGCAACGGGGATAAGTCATCCGTTGGTGGAAACCACGGAGTTGTAGAAGCTAAGGAATGTCGAGACGAGTGTTCATCATCTTGTGGGAATGGTTGATTTGGGAGTTGACCTAAACCTAGAGGTAGGGGGACATTGATATCTTGAGAGGGTTCCGGATCCCTATGATTTCGAGTATTGTCTGATGGTAGGTCGTCAAGTGCTGTGAACAGATTTTCATCTTCGATAGGAATAGAGGTATGTCCATTGACTTTATCTCTGGAACAATAAGGAAAGACTTTTTCATCGAAAATGGCATTGGTGGACATGAATACTCATCTTCTCTCCTTTGACCAAAAGTGGTAGCCTTTAGTGTTTGATTCATACCCAATGAAGGTCATCTCCTCTGATTTAGGAGACAACTTGTCTTGTCGTTGCTCGGGTGGTATTCAAACATAAGCCGTGTCCCAAACACCCTGAAATAAGAAACATCAGGTTTGTCTCCATTGAATAATTCAATGGGTGTTCTCCAATCATGACAATGTATAGGTTGTCGGTTGTAGATATGCAATGCAGTTTCACAAGCATTTTGCCAGAAAGATCATGGCAGACAAGCATGTAGGCGTATGGCTTCTGCTTTTTCAAGCAAAGTTCTATTGAACCTCTCTGCATGACCATTCTGTTGGGGTGTATGAGGAACAGATGTCTGGTGAGTGACACCTCTGGAATGAAAGAACATTTGTAGTTTCCCAGCCATAAATTCCCCCCCATGGTCTGAATGTACAGAGGTGAGCAAGTGACCGGTAAAGGTTTCAGCCCAGGATACCATAGCCTGAAAATGCTGTGAAGTAGTGTCTTTGTTGCATATGAAGGCAACAAGTGCATATCCTGAATGGTCATCAATGAAAGTGAGAACATAACATGCATGAGTACATGATTTGGTAGGCATAGGCCCAACAAGATCAGTGTGTACGAGTCCCAAAGGACGAGTGGCACATTTTCCTGAAGCAGGATAGGGGTGAGCATGCATCTTCCCGAAAGCACAGCCTTTGCAAGGGGAAGTGGAAAGTGGAGCACTGACAGTTGGTAAACCAGTGACATGGAAAGGAGCTTGGCGAAGAGCATTCTTGGAGAGATGTCCAAAACGTTGGTGCCAAAGTTCGTAGGAGTCTTCCTTAACAAGCGAGTTGACCAATCCTTGAGTTGGAGTCATCGACTTGGACGGAAACCAATGAAGATTGTTATTTGAAGATGAGGCACAAGCCCAGATCACCAAATTCTCGTTTGTGTCCCAGATACTGGATTCTTGATCGCTGATCATACACTTATAGTCTTGGCTAGTAAGTGTTGGTACCGATAGAAGTTGGTGACCTGCATGTGGAGTGTACCACACTTCTTTCAGAACAAGAGGTTCTGATCCCCTTATTCATTGATTGATGATTATCTTGCCAGGACCATACATAGGAACTTTTCAACAACAGTGTGTCGAACCAAGTTTCCTAGATGTGCAAAGTCATCCAAAAAAGGTGATAGATGATCAGTGCAACCACTGTCAATCATCCAGTGGTGTCTGGTGAAATCTTCTTCAGTATCTCCTCCCAGTGCAAAAACACCGTGATACAAGTAACAGTCATCATCATTCTCCGAGTCATATCCATATACAAGTTTGGAGCTTGCATAGTTAGATAAACACACTCTGGGGTCTCATGGCAAAGCCATGGCCAATTCCACAGGAGAAATAGATAGGAGGGTCTGGATATGATTGAGCTGATCAATGTTATTGAAATGATGAGACGAACTAGCCAATCCTCCAATAGAAAATGAAGTCTTCTTCGACTTTTTCTTCTTCATGGTCTTCTTCATCTGTGGTGATCCCATAATGATTTCTTCTTCCTCAGAGAGGGGCTTCTCGGAGGAAGAGCAGCTGAAAGGGCCGTCCTTGATAAAGGTTTGAGGGACCAGCCACTGCCATTCCGTCGTCTTCATCGTCACGATCTCCCCATCTGGCATGTGCTTGAATGGATGATGTGCTTCTTGAATCATCCATCTCTTGATATTTGAGGTGATCTACAAACCTCGAAGCAAGGTCAACATCTTCTTCTTCTATCTGCACCTCATTTGCGAAAGAAACATGTTCATTGGCTCTAGCAGGAGCCTTACCCTTATTACCTTGTCGCTGATTGAACCATTCTTTCTTCTGGTTCTTACCAGGTTGTTTAGACCTGGCCGGACCTTTACCCTTTTTCTAATTCTGGTTTGTGTTATGAGGGCCAGATTGTTGGTTGTGGTAACCACCAGGAGAGGGTTGATTGGGTTGATTAGATGGTCTCTGATAAGAGGGGGTCTGGTTCCTCCATTGATTTTGGTTTGGAGGACTGTGTCTAATAATGTTTGTCCAATTGATCAAAGAAGAGGGGTCTTCAGATTCTTGTACAGCAGAAATCCGAGCATGGAGAGGTTTACGTGTGGCCTGAAGGTCCATCTCCATGAGAATGGCAGCAGTGACATGTTGCATATCAAAGTTGGCAACGGTAATGGTTTGAACGATGGTAGAGGCAAGGGAGTTATACTCGAGAGGAAGATTGTTGAGAAGAATCATAGCATGGAATGTTTTGGGAA
Source organism: Boletus subparvulus (assembly GCA_038092515.1). Taxonomy (NCBI): domain Eukaryota; kingdom Fungi; phylum Basidiomycota; class Agaricomycetes; order Boletales; family Boletaceae; genus Boletus; species Boletus subparvulus. The sequence continues at coordinate 16,961 of JBBPQL010000196.1, read as the reverse complement.
GATCTAACCCGGCTTGGGTCATCTGGTCGAAGAGTGACATAATGTCATTGATATCTGTTTGAGCATGTTGGATGCGAACATGTTTGGATGAGACTTGTTTGAATAAATGAAAGACGGCTACAAAGCCGGTGATGCCAAAGAGAGTCTTTAGCTTGTCCCAAAGAGCTTTAGAGATGGAGGGGAACATAGCAGGGTCTGCCCAGTCATAGATGACATGAGGCAGTAGCGAGTCGTCAATCGTACTGGCCATGAGGCCAAGAATACATTTGTCCAGAAGTTTCCACTTCTGTTGACGATCTGCTAGGTCTGCTCCAGCAGGGAGCGCTGCATACATGAGAGTTCCATCTACAAACTCCCAAACAGAGTAAGCACTGAGCGTAGAGATGATACGCTTGCTCCAGACATCATAATTCTTCGATCCTAAAAGGACAGGAATGCAACCAATGAAGGTGTTGTCGAACTTGATTTCTGTGGTAGGAAGAGCCATTGTTCAGAGGAGATCTGAAAAGTAATTGTCAATGAAAGTCTTTGCAAGATACATAATGCAAGAGGGAGAAAGAAGAGGTAGTTATCCTCTGAGGAACATTTCCTAATAATCCTGGATTTATTGATAAGAGACGATTCTTCCGTTTTGACATCCCATTTCTTGATAGCCATTGCTGTGTATGATTCTCCTTTCTACTTTGATAAGTAGAAGATGTATTTGTTTTGTCTCGATACCCAGAGGGTAATGGCAGGATAGAATAGCATTCATGTAAAATGAAATGCATCTCTGCAAAATAATGCGGGTTGTCAATGTAAGAATTGACAAATAATCCTTCCTGAGTACAAATAACATCATCATAACAAGTATGATAGGGAACATACAATTGAAGCGAAGAGCTATTGAGATTCAAGAAATTTGAGTAAGGAGGATCATAATCGGAATTATAAGAACCGTCTTCAAAACCAGATAAAGGCCATAAAGGATGAATGAAAGTCTTATGAAGGTTGTCAAGTATGTTTGAGAATCCTTCTGCGTTCTTCTCCTTTTTGACCAGCAAGTCGATTCCTTCTTCATCTAGGTCTCTCTGCAAGTCCTTCATATATAGCATCAAGCTCATCTTGAGTTTGAGTGGACTTGAAGAGGCGCTGTATGCGATGTTGAGACCTGTAAGCTGGGTCTCGACAAAAGATAGATTGATGATAGGAATCAAATGCCTCGTTCCAATCGCTCTGATAAGGTGCGTCTGATCTTTTTACAAATCCCCATTTATCAGCCATAATATCTGCGGGAGGTAACCAATTAGGTTCAAGAGAAGATTCCAGAAGTTGAGATGGGACAAGAGTAGGAGGAAAGTGCATACAACGAATGATTTCAAATCCTTGGTTGTGAACATGAATGTGAGGAGTGTGAATTGTGGTCTCGGAAGGGAAAGCCCAACCGGCTCCTTTGTAGGCAGTGGCAATAGTCTTTTTCCTATACATACATACATAAATGAATTAGTAAGGTGCATTGACCTTACTCTGGTCTCGCATGGTCGTATCTGGAATGGATAGACCACACGGTTCGCATTGCATAGTTCAGGACCTTCGAGGGTTGGAAGCCCTCGAGCTTGGAAGTTGCCTTCCACGAGTTCTGGTGCTGCACCTCGGAATTTGAACATTCTTGTGTCCAGTTTCTGATGGAACTGCACTAGACCTCTATGGAGTTAAGGTGTTTGAAACCTCGTGAAGTGGTACTCAGCCACTAGGTGTGACGGGAGTCCGTCCTCCACGGTCAGGTTGGCCAGTAACTCTTGTAGGTCTGTTGTTGCCTCGTCCATTACCTTGGTGTACACGAAGTTGTCACGCTGGTAAGGAAGAGGGTTCTGGGGAATCTCTGCGGATAGGATAGGCATGATTAGAGTCAGATAATGGGGTAGGAGATGGAGGAGGTGGAGTTTCTTGTGCGATTGCAGTTCTTATAGCTTCTTCAACAAGGGTAGAGGTTGAAGGAGATCCCAGATTGGAAGGGTAATGAAGATGGAAGGTTTGTCCGGGGATAATGCATAAGAACTCAAAAGGGCGATGGAAGACTTCTTCTCTTGAAGGAGCGTCTTCAGGTGATCGCCTAAGAACGTTAACACCGCGGTTTGGGTGAAAACAAATCTCTCCAATCTCCAGGAGATGAGGGCATAGGGGGCAGCGAAGTTGGAATGGGTGACCAGGAAAGAAAATGTTCTCGTCATTATTCATGACAAGAGGAGGATGGAGTGAAGAGGGGTCTCGTTCTTCTGGGACAGGTGAATTGGGTGGACTACCAACCTCAGAAAGTGGTTCTAGATGAAGCATGATCATGAGTGAGGCTCAGTTTACATTCACTTCTGTGACAAAAGGAAGTTGGAATTCGCAGAGTAACCGATGAATGACCAACTCTCCAGAGGTAATGGGGAACTCTAAGAGGTCGTTCTCTTCAGTAACCTGAATGGGTTCTGCTCCAATGGCAATCAACATGGCCACAGTGACCATGGATATAGCCAGCGTCAATCCAGTAACCATCCAAGAACCATAACACGTGAAGATAGCGGGCATCAGTGCTAGCATATGACGGACCACCTTCAAGTGGGGCTCATAACCTATTGGGAATATAACCCTGATAGCGCAGGAACACGAAGGGATGAGTTGTCTAGTGGGAGACTCACGTAGACAGGTTCTTGATAGATGGTAACAAAGTTTGAAGTGGTTCAGGTATAAGCAGAGAGGCTTAGGAATGAACCAGTGATAGGAAAGAACAAGATAGAGAGATAGAGAGATAGGCTATAAGGCCCATTTTATATAGTATCTAGTACTGTTTGTACGTATTGATACTGAATTCTAATATCATAACTGTATAGTATGATAAGAGATAAGAGGTGAATCAGCTATAGGCTAATAAGTGTATGATGTCATGATAAGAGATAAGAATGACGTCATAAGTCTAGACCATCAGATAAGAGATAGCTTATCTTGATAAGGTGAGTAATATGAATAGTGTAAAGATAAGGTCATAGACCACTCTAGAATCTGGTATCAGAATAGGAATATCTGAATAAGAAATACCAGGATTCTCAATATTTCCTGTAGGCTGACTGAGAAACCATTAGTTGATGACCAGGTGTCAGAATATGCCATACATGAAGGTGGTTCCTGTGGCTGCAGGGCCCTGGCTTTTTCCTGCCTTTTGGAGATGGTGATTCGTCCTCATTGTCACCTTCCCAACCATCGTTTCCGCAACCCGAGGGAGTGCATGAACCTTTAGTGCGGTCAGAAGCAAAGGAAGTGATCTTAGTGTCAATCAATTCCACCAAATGAGGAATGCAGGCATCAACCACCCTGGAGACTGCTGCCTGGACTAACTCAGTAGAATCCAAGGTCAGCTGCTCCATGACAGTGCATTGGATAACACTTTCAAAAGATTCAGGGATCCACATTGGCTGACCAGAAGTGGGAGGATGTAGGTTCGATGATGTCGAGCAGGAAGGTGAGGAAGGTAAATCAAGATCAAGATCCATGGTGTTGGATTCACCTTGACCAGGCCAAAGTTGGGGGATGACAGAGGTGGGCATTGCATTGGGAACATTGGGAGGCTTGGGAGCTGGTTTGGGGGTGACGGAGGTGGGGACTGCATTGGGAACATTTGTTATGAGAGTGCTTGAGGGTAGGTAGCCTGGCATGGGGGTTTTGGGGGTCATCACAATATCGTGATCGAGAGGTGCAGGGGCGACGGAGGTGGGGACTATATTGGGAACATTTGTAATGGGAGTGCATGAGGGGAGATGGTCGAGTTGGCCTGGCATGAAGGTTTGAGGGGTCATCGCGGTATTGGGCCCAGTTGAGTATGGTTGAAGGGCTAAGTTTTTGACAGCCATTTCCTCCTCTTCTGAGAAAGAGGCGGGAGGGACAAATGACGCTGAATTTCTGCCCACAGAAGGCATAGTTTGGATTGGGGAATGTCTTCGCGGGTGAAATGGCACTGAAACATATTTAGCTAGTGAAGTGGGATTGGTTCAGGAAATGGACCAGATACAGGGCTCGAGGACCGACTGCTGCGCGCACGTGAATGACCATTGTATGACTTTTGAAGTCGACCACGAGATGACAGTCGGGATACAGCCGTCATGTACGGTGATTCAGATGAGTCGGAATGGCCTCTGTTGGAGAGAGTCAGTGCTTGAGGAGGGCGGATGGTCGAGGGGGTAGTGATATTGTTCGTAGGAGAGCGGGTGGTCGAGGGGGTGATGTTGTTTTGTGCTTCAGTGGGCGGGGCGGGAGTCGCATTGTTATCAGGTACTTGAGGAGAGATGGTCGAGGGGGTGGTGATATCATTTGTCTGTGCTTCGGTAGGCAGAGGGGGACCAAACCTGCAGAAGCACAGATATGGTTGGTATGGTTGGTATAATGGCTGCAGCGGATCGACAGCTGCCTGAGCCTCAAGGCTTGCATGGTGAGCCTCAACCAATGGGGCTTGATTGAGAGCGGTATTGATCGCCTGCATGTTTCGCCTTGTGAACGCCCCAGCCTGTTGCTCGATTAATAAGAATTCCAGATGATCAGATATACATACGGTTTGGAAGATTGCTATGAGCATGCACATCGCATTGGACAAAGCTAAGTTTTGAAGTTGGGGAGATTCTGGGTTGTCAAACGACGCCATGAGAGCAATAGAATGTGGTGCATACCTCTGATTGCAATATTATAACCTGGCCCCCTATTGTTCTACTGCACAATGTTAACAGCAGTGCAACAATAGGATGCTTGGGAACATACCAGTGCTGAATGGGTTTCCCAATGGGTTTCATTGTTATTGTCCCTTGACAACATCTGTTGTGTAGTTATTGTAATAGAAACATATCGTCTTTTTAATGAAATCACGCTTCATATATTTAAAGTTCACCTTACCAATACAATCTTATAACCTTACAGCAGTGGGGTACTCTATATGGTACTCTATGTACATAGCTATGGATTGACTATATGTAGTTGAGTTGTGAGGTGGTGATTGTTACGATTCTTTCTTTTCTTTTACTTGACGCTCGTCTCTGACTCGCTTCCCCTTATCTCAACTTCTTACCATTCCTTCGGAATGCCTTCCACCTAAATGCAGCTTCCCTTTTACATGCTGTGCATGGTTCCGTTATCCTGTTTCCACTTTCCTATTATGGACGTCCTCCTTCTCACATGCGTTGCCTCAACGCAGCCTTATTCCCATCTATTGCACAGCCAAGCTTCCCTTTTATATCTGTCTTAGCTTTAGTACTACGAACACTGCTTGGTCCATGCGCCGCATACCCACCTATTTAACTGATGATACCTCATGTATTCTCTTTAACTTTAATCTACTTGATTCTCTCTTGTCACTTGGATCTCTCTGAGTCTCCACGCTACTCTTGAGTGTGTGCTCCCTTGTACATAAACCTTCGTCCTTGAACTCCCTAAGCAACCGATTGTTGCCAGGAGTTGTCGCGGAAGCCCCTGACATCCCTTGTTCTTGAAGACGCCCTTCAAGAAGTCCTTGCCCCTTGTCTTTTCAAGTCTACACTTGCCTCTACCCAAGTCAAGTGTAACAAAAGATTAAAGTTCTCCTCGTAGGAGCTATCACCGTTATAGTCTCCCAACATTGCTCAACAACCCACTTGAAACCCTTGCTGGTTCCTTCCGCGACCACGAGAACCCTCGCCCACAGAAACCCCCTCAGAGACTTCCCACTCGGACACCGAGGAAGAAGTAACCCTTGACCCTGACTCCACTCTTCTAACTACCCAAGAAGAAGATGAAACCTGTGCGCTTTCTCACCACCTCTCTGCCACCCTTTCTATGTCCCGAAACCCAACTCCACCATCCCCAACCCCTGTCGTCTCTAACCCCCTCTTCCCTTTTCCACCACCACCACCACCACCACCACCGCTCCTCTCCCGTTTTCCCCCTCCGCCACCAATGACTACGAAACCCACTGAACTTTGCATTGGCGTTCCCGAAGCGTTCGACGGTTCCTATGAAAAGTCCATGCACTGGCTGCATGCCGTGCAGTTCTACCTCCTTGTCAACAAAGCAGTCTATGACACCGATGAGAAGCAGATTGCTTTCACTCTCTCATATATGACTAAAGGATCTGCCCTTACTTGGGCTTCAACATTCCGACAAAGTGCCATCTCTGGCACCTCGTTTACCTTCAGAACTTTCGCTGACTTTATCACAAAGTTCAACACAGCGTTTAAACACCACGACGTCACCGGGAATGCCATTTCCTGGTTGTCCACCAAGCGCATGCAGAAGAATGCGAAGAACAACTCATATTCTCCCTCCCTAGTAGAATATGTTTCTACTTTCAAGAAGCATGTCGCCCTTGCCAACATCTCAGATGCCAACATCCTAATCGGATATTTGTCCACAGGAATCCCACCCCCTTTGATGCGCCACATCATGTCCATGGACACCGTACCCTCTACCATTGATGACTGGTATAAGAAAGCTATCGCCTTTCAAACCCAATGGGAGCGAGCCAATGACATCACCAGGAGGAACTCGAAAACCTCCCACCAAACCTACCACTCTTTCTCCAACTCCTTGGCCACTAAAGCTCACGACCCTGACGCCATGGTCGTAGATACCATCAAAGTCTCCAAGCTTACCCTGGAAGAATGCAAACATTACATCGAGAAGAAACTTTGCTTCTGCTGCCGGAAACCAGGCCATCTCAGTACCACCTGCACATCCTTCGCTCAAAAAGGCAACCAAAAGATACAAAAGGTTAGCAGCGAGGAATTGCCAAAGCTGGAGGAGATCGACGATGACGAAGAAGAGGAAGTGGTGCGAAAGATCTCTTTCAAACCTTTGGATTTTTAGACAGGAAGAGTTCTCCAACACAAACCCTTCCTTCCATGTCGTGTGCAAATGTATTTGTAAAGACATCACCTACTATGCAAATTCCAGTTCAACTCATCACTCCCTCGCACACAATGAAAGCCATTGACCCCGAGCCCTCATAGACAGTGGGGTAAGTATCTCTTGTATTGACTGGGGGTTTGTTAGGAAACACAAGCTCCCTACCCAACACCTGAAAACCCCAATTCAAGCCAGGAACGCAGACAACTCCATTAACTCCAAGGGGGTAATCCAGTTCTCCACTACTTTGTTCCTTGACATCGGAGGAATAGCCCAATGAATCACCTTCCACATTCTCAGTCTAGGAAATGAAAATGTAATCCTAGGACTCCCTTGGCTGAAAGAAGTCAACCCCACGATCAACTGGGTCGAAAGGACCCTCTCCATCAAAGAATCCCTCAACCAGTCCCAGGAACTTTTCTGTTCCTTTTCTGTCGACACTAAACAACACGAATCTTGCTTCATCCGTCCCTCTGTGAAACCCCCACATCACACCAACGTCAACACTATCATCGACCAACACCTCTTCACATACAACGATTGGAAAACAGAGAACGAATACATTGTCCGTGCCTGACAAAACCGTGCCATCCACTGAATCATCCAATGCGGATCTCACTTTATCCCAGCAGGATTCCCGATCATCGCCAAACTTACCACCACCACCGAACTCACTGCCACAGCCGAGAAATCCAAACCAAAACCCACACTCCCCTCGGCATACTCCTCATTCGCCTCCATATTCTCTAAGAAGCCACTGACCACATCCCTCCTTCCCGACCCTATGACCACGAGATCAATCTCGGCGATACCATCACCCCGAAGATTGGAAAGGTATACCCTCTCTCCCCTGACGAACAGAAAGCCACCGAAGACTTTCTAGACGAAAACCTTGCTTCTGGAAAGATTCGCCCATCCAACTCACCACAGGCATCTCCCTTCTTCTTTGTCAAAAAGAAGGACGGAGGACTTCGTCCTTGCCAAGACTACCACTACGTCAATGAGCATACCATCCGCAATGCTTATCCCCTTCCTCTCATCTCCGATCTCATTGACAAACTACGAGATGCCAAAGTCTTCACCAAGTTTGATGTTCATTGGGGATATACATAACAATGTGCGAATCAAAGATGGCCATCAATGGAAGGCAGCCTTTGTCATCCACAAGGGGTTATTCGAACCCACAGTCATGTTCTTCGGGCTCACCAACTCCCCTGCCACCTTTCAAAGGTTCATGAATGACTCCTTCTGCGATATGATCGCTGAAGGATGGCTCATCATCTACATGGACGATCTCCTTATCTACTCCCCTGACGCTACCCTCCACGAAGAACGAACCAAACACGTTTTACAATGCATGACCGGGTTGGACCTTCCTTCATTTAAAACTTGAGAAATGCAAGTTCGCCACAGATGAAGTCGAATACCTTGGAATGATTGTGAAACCAGGGCAACTGGCCATGGACCCCATCAAGCTTGATGGCATTGCCAGCTGGCCCACCCCAACTAAAGTCAAGGACGTACACTCCTTCCTTGGCTTTGCTAATTTTTATCGTCAATTCATCCCTGACTACTCCAACATCGCCCGCCCTCTCATCGACCTCACCAAAAGAACTTGACATGGAACTGGTCCCCCTCCTGCCAAACTGCCTTTGAGGCCCTGAAACACCTATTCTTGTCCAAACCCGTCCTCCATCTTCCTGATCTCTCCGCCCCCTTTGCCATTGCTACTGACGCTTCAAAATATGCGTCTGGCGCCATCCTTCTCCAAACAGATTCCAATGGAGACTGGCACCTGTGCTCCTACCTCTCCCAGTTGTTCTCCCCTGCCGAACGAAACTATGACATCTATGATTGTGAACTCCTCGCCGTCATCCGCACCTTGAAATCGTGGCGGCATTACCTTCATGGCTCCCCCTTCCTGGTACAGGTGTTTACGGATCACAAGAACCTCACCTATTTCAGGCAACCGCAAGCACTCAACCATTGTCAAGCATGGTGGTTGATTGACCTTGCCGACTTCGATCTCAAAATGATCCATGTCCTGGGTAAACTACTTGCTGGACCTGATGCTCTCTCCCACCGACCTGACCTTCTTCCTGCTGACGACAATGACAATGCCGGGGTTACTTTACTTCCGCCTTCCCTCTTCGTCAATCTCATCGATATCACTTTGTCCCAATGCATCGAATTGGCTTCTGCCGGTGACCCCCTTGTCCTGCAAGCGCTTCAATCTATGCACGAGGATATTCCCCTCCCATTCCACTCCCACCTTGCTGACTGGCAGGTGGTAGCAGGGATCCTCACCTACAGAGGCCGTGTTTATGTCCCTGCCAATGACTCCCTTCGCCGTACCATCCTTGAACGATGCCATGATCATGAATCCGCCAGTCACCCTGGCTTCCTCAAAACCCGCCAGCTTGTCACCGCCAAGTTCTGGTGGCCCAGCCTCACCTCCTTTGTCCGCCGCTATGTCGAAGGCTATGCTAAATGCCAGCAAAACAAGACCAATACTCACCCCACCATCCCACTGCTTTCCCTGATCAAATCCTCCACTTCCTGCCCCTTTCAGCAGATCTCCTGTGATTTAATCACGGATCTCCCTATCTCCATGGGCTTACTAAGGGGGTAATTCTCTGCCCTACTAAGAAAACCATCACCACCGAAGGGATCGCCTCTCTTTTCTTCCACAAAGTTTTCCTCTGCTTTGGTCTTTACGACAAAGTCATTTCTGACCGTGGTCCTCAGTTTGCCTTTTTCTTTGCTTGAGAGCTGGGGAAACTCCTCAAATACAACCTTTCCCCCTCCACCGCTTATCACCTGCAGTCTGATGGAGAAACTGAATGAGTGAATCAGGAAGTCAAAACATATCTCCGAATATTCTGCGGAAATAACCCTGGATCATGGGCTGAAAACATTTCCCATGCCGAATTTGTGCATAATCACCACCTGCATTCCATAACGAATCAATCCCCGTTCTATCTCATGATGGGATATGAACCTTGTCCCCTTCCTTTGGTAATCTCTGATACGGCTATCCCCACCATAGAAACCCACTTAAAGACCCTCTCTGCCGCTCACAATGAGGCCTTAGCCGCCCATAAACTAGCCCGGCAAGTTATGGCTATCCGAACCCATTGCTCTTTTACTCCATTCAAACTAGGAGACAAAGTATGGCTTGAAGCCAGAAACTTAAAATGTCTCATCATCAACCCTAAGTTTGCCCCGAAACGAGAAGGACCCTTCACTATCATGAAAGTCCTATCCCCCATCGTCTACCAACTCCGCCTACTGAGGACCTGGAAGATCCACCCGGTCTTCCATGCTTCTCTCTTATCGCCTTATCATGAAAATGAGGTCCATGGCCAGAACTTTCCTGTGCCTCCCCCTGACCTTGTCAATGGAGAAGAGGAACATGAAATTGAAAAGATCATACACCACCGCAGAACTCCGTCTTCCCGTTCCTTCCTGATCCGATGGAAGGGATATTCAGCCAAAGAAGATTCTTGGGTCCCTGAGCGGGATCTGAAACACGCCAAGTCCGCCCTTGCATCGTATAAAAAGCTTCACCCTTCCATCTTCCATTCCCCATCCTCCTCTTAACTAAACCACAATCACCGAAACATGTCTCTCAATGCATCCTCCATTTCTACTCTGTCCTCTCTCTCCCCAAGTGTACCTTCTCCTTCTGAGCCTGCTTCTCCTTCCTCTACCTGATCGAACACTGGTTGGGGGTCTTCGGATATCCCTAATGACCCTACTCCTCTTTCTCATCGCATGGAACCTTTGACAACCCCATCTGTAGAACCCTCTCCCATTCTCTCTGTCGACGTTCCCCTTCACACCCACCGCCTTCGTAATGGCACAATGGGAGTAGACGAAAAAGACGCCTTGCACTCCCTCCTTTTTTCTCCCCACATCCATCGCACTTTAGAATCCCACCTAGATGACAACTCCCCACTCTGGAGTATCACACGAATTTATCTTCAGAATCAATGACTATGAACCCTTCTCAACCTTGCCTCATCCCCCAGCAGCATTGGCCGTCGCTGCAACACCCTTTGATTTATTCAACAGACCATTCAGGACGATTTATTCTCCCTCTTCTACCAACTCGAGATGCCTGACTTTGCCACTGACATAGAAAGATATGTCAACAAAATGACTGTGGCAACCAATCTGCAAACGTCCCCCTCCGCTTCCTCTTCCCCCCTTACAGCTGCTATCAAATTGGCAATCCAATGAGCTGAACTCGGACATGAAGTCCAGACCGCTGGCACCCTACATGGAATTCCTATTGATGCCCCTCTCCCTCGCACCCATCCGCACTACCATGAAACCTGCTTTGAATGCCACCACCTCGGGCATATCTGTGCTAACTGCCAGTGGTACGTTTGCCCTGTATGTAAGGTCAATCGACCAGGACACCTGCAGCATTGCTGCCCGCTTAACCATTGTACCTCATGGCCCTCCTCCTTGTCCTCCTCCTTGTCCTCATCTCACCCTCGCCCTATCCCTTCTCCTTGCTCTCACAGGATGGTCTCGGAAAACTCCAGACGTCCCCGTCATTGTTCCTGTGCCCCAACTCCTCCTCAGTCCCCTTCTCCAAGGGAAGATTTTGACTATGACGATGTCACTATCTCCAACATGACTGGATCCCCGGTGGGATCTTACGCGTACTTCTGACTAACCCCTTCATTCGTTATCCTTCTCCAGTGTTTCAGGTCTAGTAAGGGGGTAATGTTACGATTCTTTCTTTTCTTTTACTTGATGCTCGTCTCTGACTCGCTTTCCCTTATCTCAACTTCTTACCATTCCTTCGGAATGCCTTCCACCTAAATGCAGCTTCCCTTTTACGTGCTGTGCATGGTTCTGTTATCCTGTTTCCACTTTCCTATTACGGACGTCCTCCTTCTCACATGCATTGCCTCAATGCAGCCTTATTTCCATCTATTGCACAGCCAAGCTTCCCTTTTATATCTGTCTTAGCTTTAGTACTACAAACACTGCTTGGTCCATGCGCCACATTGTAGAGACTGGTATGTCTCTGTAGGCGTATCCTCCATTTCCCCCACATTCCCAGAATCCCCTTTCACTCTAATATCCTCTCCAACGCATCCTTGACAAGTCTGAGCCCAGCCGTTTTAGTCCGAAGGTACTCTGGTACTCTGGAGTGTTGGTCATCTTGGTCATCTATATCGGAACTATCTGTTTGTCCTTATTTCATCATCGTCCATTCCACTACTTCTTGGTCCTGTCGTCCTTCCTTGCCATGTGCCTTCCACAGACTTCAGTGATCTCATTATTGTTTCTCTTTAGGTCTTTTAATTCCGGACCGATCACATGTGATGGCCGCTATATAAAAATGCTCCATTCTGTCTAGACAGATGGTGGTGCCTGTCTGTTCATTTCCAATAGTGTATTTTCATTACCCCTTTGGGTTTCATGTCACAGCTAGTAGTTTCTGGTTGTAGTTAGAGTCCGAGAATGCTCGGACTGTAATATCCATGTACAGTATTGAAAATACCAGCTCCCTTTTGGCTCACAATTACCATCACCGTCACCGTCTTCAACACTGAATGCAGTAAACCGTCTACTGTGTATTTACCGTCTCTCTCTTTCATTCCATAGGCCCGAAACCACTCGGACTATCGGATTAATGCTTAGACTACTGCTCGCATTCTGCTCGGACTTGTTCTTAAACGCTGAGTACCGTTGATCAGACTTCTCCCGGACTTCTCCCTTTCCTTTTGAGTCTCTTTTGGGACAAACCAATCATACCCACTAACTATTTCTATACTTGCTACAGTCTGTTGGTAGGTTTTATACCCTTAGGAAACCATCACAGCCAGGCAAGGATCTTTAAAACTGGAGCCCACCGCGAGGGACTCAGAAAGGGATTCCAGAAGACATCTATGACCCACCCCTCAGCGCCAAGAACTTGAAAATTTATTTGACGAATTCTGGCACCTACAGCTTGGCGACGACTCCGAGTTACTGGAACTTGTACCCCCTCACAATGCACGACATCTCCATGCCGACCTACCTACCTTAGCCGACCTTGAAATTGAACCTTTTTTTGTGGACCCATCTTTATCTTCACTGCTCATTTTTAACCATTCTGATTGGTCGGACCCACCTAGTCCGAACACAGCTCCTTCCGATGACCCTGCCTTAATTCAGGAGAACTTACCCAAGTTTTTAACAAACCAAGGGAGCAATAGCGATTGGATTCCTGGAGCATATATACATTCTACGCCTCCTTGAGGAGGATTAGGAGAGACGACACTGTTTATTTCCCCGTTTTCCTCACTGTTAACCCCCCTCACAAAAACAGAGTCTTTCCGATTGTCACCCTCCGAACCCTCATCTTGGTCATTGTCCCCATCCTTATCCTACCTCCTTCGACCCTCTGTTGATCATTCCCTTCGCCCCGACTACAGTCCGACACCTCTACCTGCTTTGCCGACCGACGCCATCCTCTTCAGACTACAGCCCAGCTCATCGCTGTTACAATCTGCCTCCTGTCACATGGTATCTTTCTCATCTCTTTCTTTCATCGCTCCCATATACTCTTCGGTATGTGTTCCTATGACTGGATCCATTGTTTGATCCTTTTAGGATCATTTAACTCTTCTTTCATCGAACTCTAATCCCACGCCGTTATTCTTCCTTTACTACCGGAAGGGATCATATCTTGCTTACTCATTTCTGTTTACTGAACTGATCCTTATCTACGGACAACATCGCCTTCTAACCGATTCTCTTGCATCGGTTACATATTCCTCATTACTCACTTAGTTCTCTCTCGTTCTATGACATTCTATGCTTACGCGTCGCGTAGTATAAGTAGTATGCTGCATGTACAATAGTCCCCATTCTTGTTCTACGCAATCTAGCGTACTCTTGAGTCCTTGAGCATTCGGCTTAAGACCTTCGCACCACTTGGCTTAACCTAAACATCTCCAGTTGTCTTAAGGACGTAGCGTCTCTTCATGAGCACCTCCCTTGAGACGACTTGGTTCCGCTTCGACCTACTAAGAGTACATCTCGTGTAACAATCACTGTCTACTCCACTTTGCCGACAAGCTTGTCCTCTGTCTCTAGTCACCCTTCCGCAACTACCCGCCATATTCCCCGCACCACTACCTCCTGCTCCAATGGCCCTTCCTGCACAGGTGCCTCTCCGTGGCAGTGCTAGCACCCCGAAATTTGATGGAAAAACCCCATCACTATTACCTAGGTTCCTAGAGGTTGTTGATATCCTAGGGACCGCCGCTACCCTTACAGATGCCAAAAAGGTTTGGACTTCCATCTGCTATGCCGACCTCGAAGAGTTGGAGGGTTGGGAGTTACTTCCTGAAGCCATTGTCATACCTGCCAACTGGGCCACTTTCACCCTCGCCATTAAAGCACTTTATCCAGGATGTGAAGGTGCTAACCACTATTGCCAAGCTGACCTCCAGTACCTCATCCAAGAGTATAGGGCTAAGCCTATGTGGACTCTTGCCGACTTCGGCGAATACAAAAGAAAGTTTATGAAAATCGCACAGTTCCTGATTAACGGTCGGTTCCTCTCCAAACTCGACCACAATGCCTATTTCCCCAAAGGACTACCCGCTGACCTCGAAACGCAAGTCCGATACCAACTCCTCATTACCAACACCGCGCACCACCCATCCAACCCATATCTGATAGTGGACACCACCACGGCGGCCCTGTTTCTCTTAACGGGTGCCATGCTCCAACCGTTTGCTTCCTCCTCTCCCGCTGCTTACACTCCGGCACAACCCTATTACCCAGCATGGGCCTCACCAGCCTAACCCTCAGTTATGTAGTTCACAACCTCCGGCACCCGTCGCCACCCCCGCTATCAAGCAGGAGCAATTGGCTTTGCGCTGAACTGGTCCACAGCTCTGCACCTTCTGCGCTGACCCTACTCATTTCATGGGTAGTTGCCCTCATGTAGAAGGATACATCCGGTCTGGTCGGGTGACTCACGGCGCCGATAACCACATTCACCTCCCAGATGGTACTGTAGATGGATTCCTCATGTCCCTGGGACTAGTTGTCTCAAAGACTGCCTTGACCAACTCACCGCAGCAGCGGTTCCACCCGCTGTTACCACCGGACTGTTTTCACTGACATACCCCGATACTGACGCCATCCTAGATATAGAGCCATCAGTCTTCACGACCCCATTCCACCAGACTGACAAAGATGCCGACTCCGCCCTCGCACACCCCGACTTCCAACCCTACATCGCTCAAGCATTGGCAAATTTCAAAGCCGACAAAGACCAAGGTAAACAACCCTGATTTGACGGTGTTCACATGCCGCCACGAAACCCTCGGCCAGCCTCGGTCACCGAGGAGATCGTCTCGCCCACCATCGGAGCATCTCGGACAACCCCCACGCCATCATCCTCAAGGTCAGACACACCAATACCGGCATCGACCTCCGCAATACCTCGACCCTTACCACCATCATTCCCAAAGAGTAACATTCCGAATCGCTTTGAAACCACTAACACATCCGCTCCTGCACCGAGCAGGCAATTCAGATATGTATGGCCTATCAAAGACGAAACTGCACCCCGTCGTATATTAGACAAGGTATTGGAGACTACCATCCCAATACCTGTCAAAGACCTTCTCTCAGTAGCACCGGAGTTTCGCAAACATCTCCGCGACCTAGCTACCACCAAACGCATCCCTGTTACCACTAACGTTGTACAGGTTAATGAGCTCTCTGGTCGCGATCCTGATGCTGTTGGCCGAGAGTTCAGAGACCGAGTTCACCGAAACAATGATGGACTGATAGTTGCACATCACAGTGTCCCCTTGCACTCCATTGAGGCAAAGGTGGTCGGCACTGGTAGGACGATTAATGCAGTCCTGGACTCCGGTTCAGAGATTGTCGCCATGCCCAAATGGGTATGGGAGGGTCTTGGACTACCAGTCCAATCGGACCATGTCATGACCATGTCGAACGCTAACACTAGCACTGAATTGACCATCGGAGTTGTCGAGAACCTCGTACTAGATTTCGGTGCTGGAGAGGTCTATCTCCAGGTACAGGTGGTACCCCGCGCCAACTTCGACCTACTACTTGGACACCCCTTCCAATGTCTACTAAGCGCGAAGACCGATGACTTTCCCGATGGCAGTCAGCTCATCACTCTCCACGACCCGAACTCCAGCAAGCATACAAAATCACAACCCACGCATGGACCGAAGGATGCCCAAGATGCCAATGGAAACTACCGTGCACAAACCACCAGTCCGTTGTGGAGGTGGGTTTTTAGGTTTTGATGAGCCACTGAAAGGTTGGGGAGATTCACGCACGCTTGCTTTGCTTATATTCTCATTTAACTTCTCGTCCTCCATTTCCCCAGCTCGGTCGATTAAGACCGAGATCTCGGACTATGCCTCGTCACCTTCTTACCAATTTGCATCATCCACTCAGACTGTTCTGCTACCATCCCATCTTGACGCCCTTACTTCTACCTATACTTTTGACCCCATTACCCATTCCTTGGCTTACAAGCCAGTTTCAAAGAAAGTCCGACCAGTCTTGGCTCCTCTCGAGGAGGAATACCGAGTACTGCGTTGGCTACCAGACAATCCTCTTGCCGGTCTTGTACCATTACCTACTCACCCTCCAGAATTTGTACCCGGAGTTCGATTCACACAGGCACGCTCCGACGCACTCGACCTTGACCCTGCAAACTGGCTTTGGGCCGAAGAGCTGAAGTTGGTCCGATGGATCGTCCTCAACCACGAAACTGCCTTTGCGTGGATACTGGTGTAGAGCACTATACAGCTCTAGGTTGGTAACCCAAGTTTCCGAGGCTTTCTAGATAGGTTTCCCATGCTAGACCGAACCTGACTGGTCCATTCTGCATGTAGTCCGAGTCCGGACTTCGTTTTCCCATGATAGACTGGTCAGTCTCACATCGGTATCCCTTTTTGGTAATATGTTCTTTGATCGTTCTGTATCTGTTGACTGTCAGATATCTTTTCATTAGAGTTTTAAACTTTATCTGTCATAACTACACAGTCCTGGGCAATTCCCGG
>JBBPQL010000195.1:19833-42323 GCA_038092515.1 Boletus subparvulus | reverse complement strand
CTACTCTTGAGTGTGCGCTCCTTTGTCAACCTTTGCCCTTGAACTCCCTAAGCAACCACTCGTTGCCAGGAGTTTCTGCGGAAGCCCCCAGCATCCTTGATTCTTGAAGACGCCCTTCAAGAGACCTTTAACCTTCATCTTTTCAAGTCTACGTTTGCCTCTACCTGAGTCAAGCGTAACAAAAGATTAAAGTTCTCCTCGTAGGAGCTACATACGTATCACCATTATAGTCTCCCAACATTGCTCAACAACCCACTCGAAATCCTCGCTGGTTCCTTCCGCGACCACGAGAACCCTCGCCCACAGAAACCCCCTCTGAGACTTCCCACTCGGACACCGAGGAAGAAGTAACCTTTGACCCTGACTCCACTCTTCTAACTACCCAGGAAGAAGACGAAACCCGTGCGCTTTCCCATCACCTCTCTGCCACCCTTTCCATTCCCCGAAACCCAACTCCACCATCCCCAACCCCTGTTGTCTCTAAACCCCTCTTCCCTCTTCCACCACCACCACCACCACCACCACCACTCCTCTCCCACTTTCCCCCTCCTCCGCCAATGTCTATGAAACCCACCAAACTTCACATCGGCACCCCCGAAGTGTTTGACAGTTCCTATGAAAAGTCCATGCACTGGCTACACGCCATGCAGTTCTACCTCCTTGTCAACAAAGCCGTCTATGATACTGACGAAAAACAGATTGCCTTCGCCCTCTCGTACATGACAAAGGGATCTGCCCTCACCTGGGCCTCCACCTTCCGTCAAAGTGCCATCTCTGGCACCGCATTTACCCTTGGAACTTTCGCTGATTTTATCACAAAGTTCAACACCACGTTTAAACACCACAATGTTACTGGAAACACCATTTCCTGGTTATCCACCAAACGCATGCAGAAGAGTGCGAAGAACAATTTGTATTCCCCCTCCCTGGTAGAATATGTTTCTACATTCAAGAACCATGTCGCCGTTGCCAACATCTCAGATGCCAATGTCCTGTCAGATATTTCTCCGCAGGAATCCCACCCCCCTTGATGCGCCACATCATGTCCATGGACACCATACCCTCTACCATCGATGATTGGTATAAGAAAGCCATCGCTTTCCAAACCCAATGGGAATGAGCCGACGACATCGCTAGGAGGAATTCAAAAACCTCCCACCAAACCTACCACTCTTTCTCCAATTCCTCGACCACCAAAGCTCACGACCCCGATGCCATGGTCGTAGATACCATCAAAGTCTCCAAGCTTACCCCGGAAGAACGCAAACGCTGCATCGAGAAGAAACTTTGCTTCCGCTGCCGGAAACCAGGCCATCTCAGCACCGCCTGCACGTCCTTCGCTCAAAAAGGAAACCAAAAGGTACAAAAAGTGAGCAGCAAGGAATTGCTGAAGCTGGAGGAAATCGACGATGACGAAGAAGAGGAAGTGGTGCGAAAGATTTCTTTCAAACCTTTGGATTTTTAGACAGGAAGAGTTCCCCAACGCAAACCC
Organism: Boletus subparvulus; assembly: GCA_038092515.1. NCBI lineage: Eukaryota > Fungi > Basidiomycota > Agaricomycetes > Boletales > Boletaceae > Boletus > Boletus subparvulus. The sequence goes on along the minus strand of JBBPQL010000195.1, from coordinate 40,831 downwards.
TTCCTTCCGTGTCATGTGCGAATGTATTTGTCAAATCATCACCTACTATGCAAATCCCAGTTCAACTCATCACCCCTTCACACACGATGAAAGCCATTGACACCCAAGCCCTTATAGACAGCAGGGCGAGCATCTCCTGCATCGACTGGGGGTTTGTCAGAAAACACAAACTCCCTACTCAATGCCTGAACACCCCCATTCAAGCCAGGAATGCGGACAACTCTATTAACTCCAAGGGAGTAATCCGGTTCTCCACTACTTTATTCCTTGACGGCGGAGGAATAGCCCGACGAATCACCTTCCACGTTCTCAGTCTAGGAAACGAAAATGTAATCCTAGGACTCCCTTGGCTGAAAGAAGTCAACCCCACAATCAACTGGGTCGAAAGGATCCTCTCCATCAAAGAATCCCTCGACCAATCCCAGGAACTTTTCTGTTCCTTCTCTGTCAACACTAAACAACATGAATCTCGCTTCATCCATCCCTCTGTAAAACCCCCACGTCACACCAACGTCAATGCCATCATTGACCAACACCTCTTTGCATACAATGATTGGGAAACGGAAAACGAATACATTGTCCATGCCCGACAAAACTGTGCCATCCACCGAATCATCCGATGCGGATCTTGCTTTATCCCAGCAGGATCCCCGATCATCGCTAAACTCACCACCGCCACCGAACTTGCCGCCACAGCCGAAAAATCCAAATCCAAACCCACTCTTCCCTTAGAATATTCCTCGTTCGCCTCAGTATTCTCAAAAGAAGCCACCGACCACGTCCCTCCTTCCCGACCCTATGACCACAAGATCAATCTCGACAAAGCCTTTACCCCAAAGATTGGAAAGGTATACCCTCTCTCTCCCGATGAACGGAAAGCCACCGAAGACTTCCTAGACGAAAACCTCACTTCCGGAAAGATTCGTCCATCCAACTCACCACAAGCATCTCCCTTTTTCTTTGTTAAAAAGATAGATGGAGGACTTCATCCCTGCCAGGACTACTGCTACATCAACGAGCATACCATCCATGATGCTTATCCCCTTTCCCTCATCTCCGATCTAGTTGACAAACTACGAGACGCCAAAGTCTTCACCAAGTTCGACGTTCGTTGGGGATACAACAACGTACGAATCAAAGATGGCCATCAATGGAAGGCAGCCTTTGTCACCCACAAGGGGTTATTTGAACCCACAGTTATGTTCTTTGGACTCACGAACTCTCCTGCTACCTTTCAGAGGTTCATGAACGACTCCTTCCACGATATGATTGCTGAAGGATGGCTCGTCATCTATATGGACGATCTCCTCATCTACTCCCCCGACACTACCCTCCATGAAGAACAAACCAAATGTGTTCTACAACGCATGACCGAGCTGGACCTCCATTTGAAACTTGAGAAATGCAAGTTCGCCACTGACGAAGTTGAATACCTTGGAATGATCATGAAACCAGGGCAACTGGCCATGGATCCCATCAAACTTGATGGCATTGCCAGCTGGCCCACCCCAACCAGAGTCAAAGACGTGCACTCCTTCCTTGGCTTTGCTAACTTTTACCGTCGATTCATCCCTGACTACTCCAACGTCGCCTGCCCGCTCATCGACCTTACCAAGAAGGACTTGACATGGAACTGGTCCCCCTCTTGCCAGTCTGCCTTTGAGACCCTAAAACGCCTGTTCCTATCCAAACCCGTCCTCCACCTTCCGACTTTTCTGCCCCCTTTGCTGTTGCTACCGACGCTTCACAATACACATCAGGCGCCATCCTTCTCCAAACCGATTCTAATGGAGATTGGCACCCATGCTCCTACCTCTCCCAGTCGTTCTCCCCTGCAGAGCGAAACTACAACATCTACGACCGCAAACTCCTCGCTGTCATCCATGCCTTGAAGTCATGGTGGCACTATCTCCATGGCTCTCCCTTTCCTGTCCAGGTCTTCACAGATCACAAGAACCTCACCTATTTCAGCCAACCGCAGGCGCTCAACTGTCGCCAGGCATGGTGGTTGATTGACCTCGCCAACTTCGACCTTAAAATGATCCACATTTCTGGAAAACTACTTGCCAGACCTGACGCCCTCTCCTGCCACCCTGATCTTCTCCCCACTGACAACAATGACAACACTGGGGTTACTTTACTCCCGCCTTCCCTCTTCATCAACCTCATTGATACCACTTTGTCCCAATGCATCGAGTCGGCTTCTGCCGGCGACCCCCTTGTCCTGCAGGCACTTCAATCTATGCATGAGGATATTCCCCTCCCATTTCGCTCGCGCCTTGCTGACTGGCAGGTTGAGGCCGGGATCCTCACCTATAAGGGCCGTGTCTACGTCCCTGCCGATGACTCCCTCCGCCGTGCCATCCTCGAACGTTGCCATGATCACGAATCCGCCGGCCACCCCGGCTTCCTCAAAACCCGCCAGCTTGTCGCCGCTGAATTCTGGTGGCCTGGCCTGGCCTCCTTTGTCCGCCGCTACGTCGAAGGCTGTGCTCAATGCCAGCAACACAAAGTTAACATGCACCCCACTGTCCCACCACTTTCCCTGATCAAATCTTCCGCCTCTCACCCCTTCCAGCAGATCTCCTGTGATTTGATCACGGATCTCCCCATCTCCGCAGGCTTTGACTCTCTCCTGGTCGTGGTCAACCATGGGCTTACTAAGGGGGTGATTCTCTGCCCTACTAAGAAAGCCATCACCGCCAAAGGGATCGCCTTCCTTTTCTTCCACAAAGTCTTCCTCCGCTTTGGGCTTTACGACAAAGTCATTTCTGACCATGGTCCTCAGTTCGCCTCTTCCTTTGCTCGAGAACTGGGGAAACTCCTCAAATACGACCTTTCCCTCTCCACTGCTTATCACCCACAGTCTGATGGAGAAACTGAACGAGTAAATCAGGAAGTCGAAACCTATCTCCAAATATTCTGCGGAAGTAACCCTGGATCCTGGGCTGAGAATATATCCCACACCGAATTTGCACATATCCACCGCCCACATTCCGTAACAAACCAATCCCCATTCTATCTTATGATGGGATATGAACCCCGTGTCCTTCCTTCAGTAATCTCTGATTCGGCCATCCCCGCCATAGAAACCTGCCTAAAGACCCTCTCCACTGCTCGCAATGAGGCCTTAGCCGCCCATGAACTAGCCCGACAAGTTATGGCTGCCCATACCCGTCACTCTTTTACTCCATTCAAACTAGGAGACAAAGTATGGCTTGAAGCCAGAAACTTGAAACATCTCATCATCAACCCTAAGTTCGCCCCGAAACGAGAAGGACCCTTCACTATCACGAAAGTCCTGTCCCCCATCATCTACCAACTCCGCCTACCGAAGATGTGGAAGATTCACCCAGTCTTCCATGCTTCTCTCTTATTGCCTTATCGTGAAAACGAGGTCCATGGCCAGAACTTCCCTGCGCCTCCCCCTGACCTTATCAATGGAGAAGAAGAATACGAAATCGAGAAGATCATACACCACCGCGGAACTCTGTCTTCCTGTTCCTTCCTGATCCGATGGAAGGGGTATTCTGCCGAAGAAGATTCTTGGGTTCCTGAGTGGGATCTGAAACATGCCAAGCCCGCCCTCACATCGTATAAAAGGCTTCACCCTTCCATCTTTCGTTCCCCATCCTCCTCTTAACTGAACCATAACCACCAAAAATATGTCTTTCAATGCATCCTCAGTTTCTACTGTGTCCTCTCTTGCCTCAAGTGTACCTTCTCCTCCTCGGTCTCCTTCTCCTTCCTCTACCCAATCAAACGCTGGTTGGGGATCTTCGGATATCCCTAACAACCCTACTTCTCCTCCTCTTTGCATGGAACCCTCTATGACTCCCTCCGTAGACCTCTCCCCTATCCTCTCTGTCGATGTTCCCCTTCATGCCCACCACCTTCGTAACAGTGCTATGGGAGTAGACGAGAAAGACACCTTACATTCCCTCCTTTTCTCTCCCCACATCCATCGTGCTTTGGAATCCCACTTAGACGACAACTCCCCGCTCTGGAGCATCACGTGAATCTATCTTCAGAATCAATGACTACAAACCCTCCTCAACCTTGCCTCTTCCCCCAGCAGCATTGGCCGTCACTGTAACACCCTTCGTCTTATCCCACATGACCGGATCCCCAGTGGGGTCTTACGCGTACTTCTGACTAGTGCCCTTCATTCGTTACCCTTCTCCGGTGTTTCAGGTCTAGTAAGGGGGTAATGTTACGATTCTTTCTTTTTCTTACTTGACACTCGTCCCTGACTCGCTTTCCCCTTTGTCTCCACTTCTTACCGTTCCTTTGGAACACCTTCCACCTAAATGCAGCTTCCCTTTTACGTGCTGTGCATGGTCCTGTTATCTTGTTTCTGCTTTCCTATTATGGACGTCTCCCTTCTCACATACATTGCCTCAATGCAGCCTTATCCCCATCTACTGCACAGCCAAGCTTCCTTTTATATCCATCTTAGCTTTAGTACTATGAACACTGCTTGGTCCGTGCGCTGCATACTCACCTATTTAAATAACGACACATCATGTATTCTCCTTAACTTTAATCTACTTGATTATCCCTTGTAACCTGGATCTCTCAGAGTCTCCGCGCTACTCTTGAGTGTGCGCTCCTTTGTCAACCTTTGCCCTTGAACTCCCTAAGCAACCACTCGTTGCCAGGAGTTGCTGTGGAAGCCCCCAGCATCCTTGATTCTTGAAGACGCCCTTCAAGAGACCTTTGACCTTTGTCTTTTCAAGTCTACATTTGCCTCTACCCGAGTCAAGCATAACACCTCCTTTCTGTCCCTCCCACACCATGTTGAGCACAACCACCCCTATCATGCAGTCCAGATCTTCAGAGATGGACGTCCAATGGGCAGCAGTGCATACAGATTGTAAGTACCTTACTTCCATCTCTCACACACTGACTAAGCACCAGGTTGCCACAGCCCACCTTTTCACATTGATCCAGATGTGTGCCCCCACATTGTGCATGCCCTCATTCACTCTCCCTCTCTTTCTCACACCCACCCATCTCCCGAATCACTTTAAACTTCATTTCTGATTCCAGTGCTGGGTTTGGTCCCTCCATGCCCTTCCTCCCTGCCTGCCTTTTGTCTTCCAGCAGGTCTCGTCTGGTATGATTCGACACTACCTAGTAGTGCTCAGAAGGTCAGGTCTTCTCACCTTGTCTCATCCTTCTCATCTTCTCCGAGTCTCTTTGCTCTTCCAATCACGTGACCACTTTGTGCTGATCACGTGACCCTACCCTTGCGGGCAACGACTCGCCAGACCGGCCTTCCCACACACCCTGCGAAATCATATACATAGATTTCATAGCTTCCCTATCTCTGGGTTCATCTCCTGAGAATCCCGATTCTAGTATCATGAAACCACCTTCACAGTTCCGCACACTTACATAGCCTCGTTTGTCCTCATACTACTGTGTACACTTGCGATTCCATTAGCAATGTTCCTCCCACTCTCGATGAGCAACATTCCCACGAAGGCAGATCTATTGGTCTTCTGCTCTTTCACTGGTGCGGACAGCAAAAGTGCTATCACTACAGCCAATGACTATGGAAGTGTGCGGAATAAGGTGGTGACATACGCATCATCGACATCGCCGAATGCATGCCATCCATCCACTCCCTTCCCAACCCTTGACAAATTCTTCTTCCGAGAACCTCTCCACAGCCCATAGCCTAGCCCTCTCTCTGTACCCTCGCTCGGTGGCAGCGTCCATTGTCAAAATCTACCGGTCGAGGAGGCAGTATCAGTATTCGCGCTCATGTACGCCACAATGAGCCACAGTGGAGACGAAACCCATACCTGGTGCATAGCCATCGCGAATTCGCCCGGTGTCCGTGCATGGAAGCCAGTAGGCTGTGACTTGTACGGCACGACGATGTCGCTCAGCGGACCTCCAGAAGCATGGGTGAGGGGAATGAGACCTGCTGCCTAATTACCATAAAAACACGTGGTGAGCACGCGACTGTTCTCCACAGGATGTGCGAAGTTACACTGCTTACCATGAATTCGACGACGTTAATCCCAAAGTGTTCGTCGACCATCGTACTGATACCAATGCTCGACCGGGAAAGCCAGCCCAGCATGTCAGGGTAGGGGGCATTTACGACGAATGTGACTTGGCTCTGACGTGGAGGGTTAGTGAAGAACAGCAGTTTACCTACACAATTCAATATACCTGAATGTTCAACTCTTTTGCCAACGCACGCAAAGACTCGACCCTGTCCAAATCATCTTGATGCCGCGCACCACCGAGCAATACTAGGCGAATAGAATCCTTGCTTGAACCGTCTTGCGTTTTGTACTCGGGGTGGTCCATCAAAAGTTGTGCAAACGCATGAAGCTGTCCCGGGAGATTCTTCTCTGGCCTAGCGTCATATCAGCACTCCAATACGTCCGGTCTTGTACAACAATCAACGTACCGAAACTGCGCAACGCTGAGAATGATTCGCTCTCTGCCTTGGAGCGAAAACTTTACCATCTCTCGCGTATCGCAAGGAGGGTACACGGTCACAGGTTTGACCTTGTCTGGTTTGTTACCACTTGCTGAACCTGGTCCATTTACGCTGTACATGACCAGCCGAACAGCTGGCTCGGAAAGAAAGACTTTTGCGAATAGCAGAGGGGTCACTCGATGCGCCCACTGGATCACTGGACCGAAGTGTTCATGTGAGATAATAGATGCAATGTGGCTGCGAGTCCATGATGAGTTGACCATCAAGAACTGGGCATGCGAGAGGGCGAGGGCATAGTAGTACATCGTAAGACGATAATAACTGTCCCGCACATTGAGATCGGTACAATACTGTGGATGAAGTACTTACAGACGCTTTGCTCGCATTTTCCATGATTCACCCTGGACACGAGCGAGCATGTCGGTGGATATGGTCGGGTAATGAACGTATGCCCCAATTGGAACGGAAGCCCTCGTAAGCCAAGCTACAGCTGGAAAGGTAAAGGCATAACCCATAGTGTCTGACGTCGAATGGAAGTTGATGTAAGGAGAGGTAAAGGGGTCCGATAAGCTAGGACCTACCAATGTAGAGGTCTGGGATGAACTTTGACATTGCTTCCCATACGAGATACATAGAACCGAGGCTCTGGCCCAGGATGGTAAACCTAGGCCATCGTGAGCCCTCAACTAGACCTCTTGATTTCAGGAATACGAAATGAAGTGCGGAAGGTTTGAGATTGATCGCAAAGCGAGCCTGATACCACGGTTGTTTGTCTGCCAAGGAAGATCGGGGGAAGCGAGAATCATCTCACCTGTACTTTTTCAATGATTTCTTGTTTCGAAGCATCGACGTCGCCAGAGTAGACGACACATATTATGTCTTTGTGTTCGCGCTGTATATGGGCAACGGCAGTCCACAGAACCCGCTCGCCTCCACCCCCTGCATTACTTGGGAAGTTCTCATGAGTTACCCGCGGGATTTCCAGCTGTACACCAAGTCCTCGAGGCACTACACTCACCAGTAAGGATGGAAGAATCCAACAAATTTGTAATTTGTCGCTTTAGTTACTCCGACTCCTAACTCCTTGAGGGTAGCTTCACGAGCACGAAACGATCTTGACCATAGTGCTCCAGTGTACGCTGTGTAAGAGAGTATGAACGCAACCAGGGAAAAACTAAGACACAGAAGGAGCAAGGCGACGCTCATTCCTGCCCAAGTAACGAACTCCGGACAGGTATCGTATCCGCCTGCCTACCTTGCCTGAAGTCGAAGTTCGATCAACGTGGAGTGCGCACTGCCAACGGAGTTGGTTGCCGATTATTTGCAATGCGGTGCTTACATAAGTATACCATTGACAACTGACTCGTTCCACCGTGATCACAGCAAGGCATTTTGGCGGGTAGTCTCATCCGCTGTCCACCTGTTGCAAAGACGTTTTGGGGAATCCTGTTTATCCGTGTGGCTGCCGCGCTGGACAGCATCGCTTCCATACTTCCACGTGGTCTGGCCAGTGTGGCTGTCATACGTGGTTTTAGCGATGGCCAGGGCCACTAAACCAGGGTGTGTGCGTGCACGGAGCGCTATCCAATCAGAACTCGCTGGAAGTCGCATGGTCGTTCAGCTTTCCTCCGATACACGCGACAATCGTTCATAGATTGACTTTGCGCAAAGTCGTTACAAGCTTCTCACTTGGCGTGTAGTGATGCGGCCCCAGGGTTCTGAAGCTTCCAAAAGCAAGTTGCTGGCTCAGGAAGATTGCAAAACGTAGGTATCATGACACTTTCATCCTCGTGGGCCGACAGTTGCGGGAGTTTGGCAATCTTGGCCTCGCTGGTTATCTCACGGGATCTCACTGCTTGGCTCGCCGACCCTCCAGCGCTTTCGCTTTCGGTGAATTGCACAAACCTCGCGGTCAGTTTACACTTCTCATTTCATTGACTAAAAATAGTTTTGAGGATGCTCTGGTGCATAATTGTGTAAGTACCTGGTGGCTTGCGGTCTCCTCGTGGCCGGCCCCATTTCATTGCCACCATCAGCAGTCTATTGAAATGATTCTCCTCGACTTGGAACTCGGAAAAGACCGGGGTATATCGGAATGTGGAGGTAAAAGTTCCATTGGTCTATGAATGGGGCAATGCAAGACCGCGGACGCCCATTTATGCACTGATTAAGCTCAGTGGTGCCACTCCCTCTCAGTATTTAAATTCACCTATCCATACTCGGTTCCTGGCCATCATGGCTCCTGCTCTCATCCGCCTGCATAACTTCAAACCTGGCGAACTGTCTGCATCTACGTTTACTCATGAGACTGAAACGATGCAAATCCAATCCACATTATACTCCAGATCCACCAACAGTAGCAACGGAGGAGAGAACACTATAATCTTCATCGTCCTTGGTGTAGGTTGGTCGTGTTCATTCATCGTCCTTTGGCTAGCTTGTTCGACGATGCGCTCCACGCGATACGGTCTTCGTGACCGAAGCTGCACTCCACCCCATCATCGATGTACGCTCCGGAGATGAGCGAGAAGTCCCCACGTTTCATTATGAACCTTCTGTTGGTTACGTTCTATTTGAGCAGTCCTGCAGCGTTTCTTCACTCAAAGCCTCACATTATATCACCAAAGATATCTGGCTAACACTTCTCACTCCCCGCAGTCTGCTTACTCGTGGTCCTAATCGGCTTCTACCTCGTGATTCGCCCACGTACTGCATCCAGCGCTGCCCCGAATGTCCCTCGTTTGCACCTGCAACTTTCACCTATCACCCACCCCCCTCCTCGATGCGAACGCGACATGAGTGAACGTTGGAAGATTTGGAGGATATGGCGTCATACCAGTAGCACCGTCCTCCCCGCCACTGCCAATACGCCTGTTTCACAGCTATCCCCCGCCCCAGCTACGATTACCAGCCCATCTCGGATCATGCGTCCCAGAAGTGCTTCGAAAACGTATCCTCCGATCGTATCGCGACCCCCACAAGCCCGCCGCGTCACCTCCCTCTCAGTGGCCACCTCTTTTTCACATTCAGCCATCACTGAAGAAGCTTTGTCCGACTTTCGTGCTTCCGCGTATGACCTCGATGGCGATCTGGAGACAGAGATGCTGAACAGTGCCAGGGATGACGTCTGGTTGGGTCATGTTCTAGCTATAGAGACTGGCTGTGGACAGGTGCGCGTGGATGAAGCCATGGAAGCACGGGGCAATGCCAACCCCATCATTGAAGGCAGTGTTGAGGGTGACGCTCCCTCGAGGCCTACAACCCACTGGAAGGACGGTGATTACGAAAACTCGGGCGCTTGTCAAAGCGTGGCACCTGACGGCAAAGGCGTGGAAGAAGGAGACGTGATCGAGGTGGATAAGGTAGCTATGAGACAAGGGTTACAATAATAGTGCTAATATGGTGAACGTTTCACGGGCATCTATGTATGAGTAGCTATACTAGTTCCACTGAAATATCGCTCGGGAAGCGGTGTCATTTAGTTACATTCCAATAGAGGATATTTATCAGTGTTGTTGGATATTTTTCGTACGTGTCGATCGGTTCCCGCGCAGACGTCATGGCCACTAATTTCTGATCAACCCATCATCCGAGTCTTCAACACTTTAATTCGTTGTCCTCAGCGGCTTCGACTGTCAGTCGTTCATAATCAGTTTTCCGCAACGGTGGAAAGTAATTTCGATTCTTATCTTCCCAATGCCCAAAAGGGGTCCAAGCAGTTCCCGTCCCGACCGGCCTGCCAATGCTAACGCAGTAGTAGGGGTCCCTACAGACGAGATCCAGCATTCGCAAGTTGCACTTTTTGAGGAACCTTTTTGGGAGCTTGAAACCGGCACTCTAAGACGTAAGGCGAGATCAGGAGTCGACCGGATGATTTAGTACTTTTGGTTATACAAGCTTATTCCTCGGGCTGCATTTCAGTTGAATCAACTAACCCATATCCATTACCCTACATGCGCCCCGAACATACCAGTCTACTACGAGCTCAGAACCTAATTACGGCTTCGTCAGCCCTAGATTGAACAGGAACAAGGCTTTCGAAAGAACTTACGGCGAAGTAAAAAGAAAGAATTTGCCAGTGGTAAGATTTCCAATGAATTCGCAACTAAGATTGGCGTCTATGTAGAGGTCGTGTGTCCCCGACGAGTTCTGCTCTGCGGTGAGTGTCGCTGTGCCGGTGGCAATGCCAGTATTGATGTCGACTGTAATGCCGGAGCCCAAAGCACCATCCAGATGGGCGATACGAACCTTGTCGGTGAAGGGTATTTTAATGTACAACGAGGCCGAAATCGACAGTCCAAGATCGACGGAGCCAACCAGCTGTAGAGAACATTGAATCAATATGTAAGCTCCATTGACCAGTCCAGTGATACCACGCACATTGAGAACTCCCAGGAAGGTGACATCGATTGTAAATTCCTTCGAGGCAGCCGTGTCGCTGGTACCCGGAGGATACGTTACAATGAGGATTTTGTCACTGTCCTTAGCAACGTCGCTCAAAAAATCGGCGAACACTGTGTTGTGGTCAGTACCGCATAGGCAATGGCCGGGGAATGAGATGTCACGAACTTTGATGGTCTTGATCAGAAGCATTCGGCCATTAGCAGGATGTCTGTTGATGCGTAACATCGCTCACCACTAGTCCTGGTTTCCAAATGCGTACGAGCTTTCCCCTCCGACCGTTTCAGGTTGTAAAATTGAGAACTCTCAACGGTCTACAGAAAATAGTCGATACCATCGGCATTTGTCGTTGTGGTGACAAACCGGATTACCTTCACGCGCTGCAAGTCGCTAAAAACGACTTAGCGGTTGGTTCAAAACCGCAACCAAATACTCACACAGGGAAAATGCTAATGCTGTTTTCAAGAGTGTGGGAGAAGGGCACGTCCAGAATGTAATCGCTGAACACCTCCATGTCGTTGCCGTCACCGACATATTTGAAAGACACGTTTCCTGTGATACTGCCAGCGACCGAAACTGTAAGATTCTGCCCTGCATCGGTTGAGAGGGGGTACGTGGACTGTTCGGCCAAGAGAACCAGGCCATATGAAGGCATGTCTAATGAAACTGTCAAATTTTCCAGCTGGTCCACACCCGGGGTATAACTTGCGCCAATCTTTGGTATAACGTCAGTTTATCGTGGCCTGGAAGGATGTTTGCTTCACCTCAAAGTAACCGAAGCCAGACTGGACACGGTACTGCTGTGCCGTGTCATCGACCTGGGCAACGAGGATGCTTTGCTGTTGTCCAGATCCATTCCACTGATGGTTGGTAACCCATTGCGAAATGGCTATATAGTACGAAGGAATTTAGGTTAGCGAGTAACAGGACACTGCTTAAAGCGCATACAGTCGATGTAAGAGCTGTCTGCGAAAGAAAGGGACATGGTATCGGCAAGCGTTACTGGTGGGTTTCCAGCTCTGAAGTTTTTATGGTTTGCTTTTCAGTATTGGGCATAATTTATGAGATACTTGCTGTACCATCGTGGGATAGGGTACCCTCAGAAATAACGACATTATACATCATGTGAAGACAACTTCTTGACTCGGAGCTCGTACGCTGACATACCAGCCTACCCCCAATAGCGACGATGTCAAAGCGGTGATAGAAGTTGAGCGCAGTACGACTTTGTGGTTTGCAACTTGAAGCTTTTGAAGCGAAGATTGAATTGCAGGTACATAGCATCGAATTTCGTTGTTGGGTACACACCAATTGAAGTTCCGACTTTTAGATCGGCGACCAAGTTTGAACGTGGCTCGCCGCCCATGTTTTGACACTCTCGCACATGGCGGGTCTGCAAGTACGTGGGAAACGCCCTACGTAGAGCCAATGAGGGCCCCAGAGGGATTAAACGATCCAGGGGCTAAAGATCTTTAACCAGGAGTTGCATAACTTTGTCTGGGTTGTCGTTGCCGTCTTCCGTCCTAATAATTCTCGAAATCACCGACACATACATGTCACGGCTGTCATGACGGAGCGGTAGATTGCATGAACGACGATTCGACTTTGAACCAATTGACTGGTATACTTCATTCATGTGAATCGTTCGAATCGCCCACACGACCTTGACTATGCATCACTCGTTGAATTCGGCGACCACCAATTCGCGTCATTTTCTTCCTGGTGATCCTCGGAGAGTGCTCAGCGCAGCGGCGAGGCCCGGGGATGTGCCCGAGAACTCGTCTCAAACGGTGAGACACTGCAGGACCAGTAAAAGTTGTTCAACTAGCTGTGGTATAGTACGTACTAGCAGCGACGCCAGATATCTCGCGATCGGAAACAAAGATTTTGCTCCGGACAAGCCGCCAGCAGTTCAGGTCTTGAGACTCGACAGGTGCACATCAGACTCGGATGCCGAGTCATTCCCGAAATAACACCGTTTAATGGATGCTCTCATGATTCTGACGACGATGATGAGATAGTAATCAATTAGTAGGGAAGTGAAACCTCAGAACAGAAGAGGACCAATCTATCCGTCAACCACATTTGTGTTGGGTGTCCTTACGGCCCGCACTCGACATGTAAAACTTCAACTTCAAGTAAAGGTACATTTGAATAGCAAATATGTAGCAGAAAACCCTTGTTTTTGAAATATACCTCAACGCCTCTCCGTGATAAACGGCGAATATATTTAGAGCCCGCGCGCCTCGAAACGGTCGCAGAAGATCTTTTGGAAGCCAGGGACGTGGTCAAAGTCCATGAGCTGCATTATGGGGAGCTTGTAACTGGCACTCTAAGACGTAAGGCGAGATCAGTAGAGTTGGCCAGACGATTTAGCACTTTTAGATCTACAAGCCTATCCCTCAGATTGCGTTTCAGTTGAATCAACCCACCCATATCTATTACTCTACATGCGTACACATATAGATCATGTATCCGAACATATCAGCCTACTAGTACGAGCTCAGAACCTAATTATGGCGTCGTCAGCCCTAGTAGATCGAACAGGAATACGGATTTCGGAAGAACTTACGGCAATGTAGAAAGCTTGAATTTGTCAGTGGCAATATTTCCAACAAATTTGACATTAAGATTGGCGCTTATGTAGAGGTCGTGTGTCCCTGACGAGTTCTGCTCTGCGGTGGATGTCACTGTGCCGGTGGCAAGGGCAGTATCGATGCTGGCCGTAATACCGGAGCTCAAAGCACCATTCAGACTGGTGAGGAGAACTCTGCCGACGAAGGGTATTTTGGCGTACAACGACGCCGAAATTGAAAGTTCAGGATCGATAGAGCCGGCCAGCTGGGTGGAACATTGAATCGATGCATAAACTTCGTTGGTCACCACGCACATTGAGAATCCCAAGGAAGGAGACGTCCACTGTATACTCCTTCGAGGCAGTCGTACCAATGAGGATCTTGTTACCGTCTTGAGCAAAATCCTCCAAGAAATCGACGAGCACTGTGTTCTGATCAGTATCACATGGCCAATGGCCAGGGAATGCGACTCAAACATTGTTCTTGGTCTGAAGCATTAGGCCATTAGCAAGATGTTTATTAATGCGCAATATCGCTCACCACTAGCCCTGGTTTCCAAAGGTGCACGAGCTTTCTCCTCGGACCGTTTCAGGTTGGAAGATTGAGAACTCTCAACGGTCTACAGAAAGCAGTCAATACCGTCGGCATTTGTCGTTGTAATGACAACCGTATTACCGTCACGCGCTGGAAGTCACTAAAATATGACTTAGCGATGGGTCCAAACCCGCAGCTAAATACTCACACAGGGAAAATGCTAGTACTGTATGTCCAGAGTGTAATCACTGTACACCTCCATGTTGTCGCCGTCGCCGACATACTTGAAAGACACGCTTCCTGTGATACTGTCAGCGACCGAAACTGCAAGATCCTGCCCCGGGTCGGCTGAGAGGGGATATGTGGACTGTTCAGCCAAGAGAACCAAGCCAAATGATGGAATGTTTAATAAAACAGCCAAGCTATCCAGCTGGTCCACACCCGGGGTATAACTTGCGCTAATCTTTGGTACAACGTCAGTTTATCGTGGCGCGGAGGGAAGCTTGCTTCACCTCAAAGTCACCGAAGCCAGACTGAACGTGGTACTGCTCAGGCTGTGTCGTGTCATCGACCTGCACAACGAGGATGCTCTGTTGTTGGCCAGACCCGACCCACTGATGGTTGTCGATCCATTGCGAAATGGCTATATAGTGTGGAACAAGCGAGGTCAGCTAGCAGCGTCAAAATCCCATTCCTAAAAGTGCATACCCTCGATATAAGAGCTGTCTGCGAGAGAAAGGGACATGGTACTGGCAAGGGCTGCTGTGGTGGATTTCCAGGTCTGTAAGTTTTTGTAAATTTCTTCCCATTACGAGACAATATACTCTCGCCGGGGGCGGCAAGGAGCCTTCGGATCTCAGAAATAACGACATTTTCTCGAACTTCATGTGATCAAAGCATATCAAAGACAGCTTCTTAGAATCGAAGTCTCTCGAAGCTCGAATGTTGATATGGCCTATCCCCAGATGGATATAGCGACGACTCGGATGTTAAACCCGTGGAGAGAAGCGGTGGTAGAAGTTCAACGGATTACGGATGCGGCTTACGACTCGCAGTGGTTTGCAAGCTTTTGACCAGCGGGCCAGTGTCGATCCCAAGGATATTACGTAACCACTGCCCTAAGCCAATTGTGGACGCTTTCCTCCTTTACTTACACCTATTCGACACGAATGTCTACTCATGAGCGTTCGTTGATAGGTTCCGTGTTCGAGCGTACAAAGCCTCGTACACCACCCGCGGAGTCTTCCCGGTTCGCTGGGACGCCAGGAACAGGATTCCCAACCGCCCAACATCGATTCAAGAGCGCCTTTGCACGCGCCCGGGATGAGGCCAACTTGAAAGGCAACGTCGCCGGCTTGAGGCGCACTGACGCCCCCTCTGTCGTGTCAAAGCAACCACGAACACATCCGCCGATCATCGACCCGAAACCCATTCCAACCGATACCGATGCCCTCCTTCGTCAGATCGACGAAGAGAATGCGCGCAGGATCGCACGTATGAGCGAGGATGAGATCAATCAGGAGAAGCGCGCGATTTTGGAGCAGCTGGGCGAGGATACGGGGCAGTTGCTTAGACGCGTTCAAGAGGCACGACGGCGGAAAGAGACAAAGGACAAGGAGACGCAAGCCCAAGCAGAGCTGGAAGAACAAGCTGTGCAAGAGGCACAATGCAAGGCTGAATACATGCCAAACGACGGTGGTGTTCGTCAGACGACCGAACCCGTAGCCCCCGTTGCTTCCCCTACCCCGCGTCGCGTGCCAGATGGGTTGGCCACCAAACCAGGCGTTCTCCGAGTCAAGAGTCTTGAGAATATAGGACGGACAGGTAAGCTCGACCCTGATCGGGCGGTGGCTTGCTCTCTCACTGCCAACTCAAACTTTCAGTGTCATCGCCCTTGCCTGCGACGAGCAGCACGCGGCCCTCCAGCCGGACAGGTCGCAAATTGCGCTTCGCAGAAGTTACTCCAGACGACGTGCACGTGTACGAATCAGCGCCTATATCTCCCAAACGGGCCGCCCTCGCCCTCCCACCCCCACCAGATACGAAAGACGACTCGGTCGTTTCTCTGGGCACATTCCACAAGGACGCTATTCCGTCCAAGCGACCCCACTCAACCAACAGTCCTACGGACGGGCGGCCCACACACGCCCCAAAAGACGACGAGGAGCCCGGGGAAGGCACTCCTGAGTACATACGTCAACGATACTTTCCCAACGTACCTGCGAACGATGCAAGCCTCGCGTGGATGGAGGCATCTTCCCTAGAGACGGCAGATCGATCCGCCCCTCGATTCGATCTTCACGGCGCCCCGATATCAGCATCTCTTTCTGCTTCGTTACCGTCCCATCTGGGACTACATCATCACGCTGAAGGTAGCCGTGCCGGCTACACTATCGACGACATTTTTCTCCTGGCCCGATCGACTGTTCCTGCTCAGCGGGCTTCAATGCTTGGCATCCTCGCCAAGATTGCCCACCGTCTAGGTCGGCAGGTGCGACAACCTGGTAGCCCAGAGGAAATCGTCGTGTTCGCTGGTCAAGAGGGTGAACTTCGAAAGCGTATCCTTGCCGCCGGTTTGGCTGCCATTGACCAGATCGGAAGCCTCGGTGCGCGAGCGGTTGGAGTCGTGTGGGAATGCCTTGTCGAATGGGATGGGATGGCGAGGGAACTGGAGGGTGTAGAGCTCGCCCTCGCTCCGGACGTCGTCTCCTCGCTACAGCTAGGTTACCTCCTGCCTCAGGTCACGGACGTGTTGTCGCACGCTGCCCTTCCTTCCGAATCACTCGCGCAACTGCTTACTGTCCTCCACTGGCTTGCTCAACAATCAAACCAAGTTGCAGATATGATTACCGCCACCCCTCGTCTTGTCCCGACGATCCTCAACACATTTCTCCTGACACCCATTCCGCCCAAGCAAGAATCTCTACCGCCTAATCCCCTCGCGCTCCAGATGCTAATCACGCTTGCCTCTGCATCACGTTCGGACGCATCGGCATTACTCGACCCCGCAGATGCACTTCTTCGGTTCGTCGCCATCCTTCCACCTTCCTCACCCTATCCGCCTGCCCTGGCCACTACGCTTTTGACGTACACGCTGAGATTATACGCCACCCTAGCCTCGTACGGTCTCTACTCTCATATCGCTACCACAGCCTCTCAAATTTTTACCGACCTTGCTTCATACATTCTCTCCCGCCCCCCCTCCCCTCACGAAAGCGCTAATGCGCCAGATTCGGTGTCTATACATCTCCGCATAGCCTGGGCGTCCCTCATAGAAGCATGGACTGTCTGTGCAACGGATCCGCATGCCACGAGTCCGCCGCACGAGATACTCTGGAGCCAAGTATGTGCTTGGGGATGGGCGACAGACGCGCGGAAGCTCAGGCAGGGACTGGGTAACGAGATATCAGACTGGCCACTCTATGCAGCCATGTGGGACTCCGACTCTGCGTGGCTTGAAGGCGCACGGATCAATGGCATCAAGTGCGGCGAAGAAGAGCGAGAAGAGGCGTTACAGATTCTCAGAGGCACCTTTGCGACCAACGATGGGACCGAGTTTGGGATCGTGCGGCACGCGCTAGAGGCGGTGCAATGTGAACTTGGGGGCGGGAGTCCGACTACGGCCCAAGATGGGGAACGTGTGTTAAAATTGCTAGCAAGCGCGGGTAGCGTCCTCGCTTCTGCACTCCGTCTATGGCTAGCTTGTCTACCACCTCTCAACGACGGTGTACCGCTGTCCACGCCTCCTTTTGTACTCCCGTTGAGTGAGCTCTCCGCGCTCTCTGCGGCGCTTATCAAGCACCCGATCTGGTCTCTTCCTTCGACGGGCGCAGCGCACCTGCAGGTGTATCTACGTCCCCTAACACGCTTTGTTATCCACTTTCATCGTGTCTCTCGGCACATTCCTGGTACGACCCCCCAATTATGGTTCGCCCAAGCTTTCGTGTTCCTGTCTCGCCTTCTCCCAGGAGACGAATCTCATGCACTCGCCATGCTCGATACGTTTTCGCTTGTCACGCCGCAATTTGCCGGTGTAGATCCTGCAGGGCTACCCCAGAGTATCCACATGGTCCTGCGACCGTTTTTCGAATACGCGGTGCGACCTGAGCGGGAGGTGCATGTGGCGCCACTTCGACCGAACACGGAGAGCATCTCGTGGTCCTCGACCCTCCGTCTTCCTCCCTCGGGCTCCCCTTCGCCGCATAGTCCTGGATCAGGCGACGGGGACGACGCCAGTGGGCACCCAGCACGTACATTCGCGGCAGCTGGCCTCCCGCTCACACGTGATTTTTTGTTCACTCCCCTGACGCACCTCTTACGCTCTGGCACCTCGCCCGTCTTTCGCGCCCTCCCAGGTAACTGGGCTGCGAGCGAAGTGGACGTGGTGCGTGCGACGCTGTTGTTGGCATATGCGGCACGTAGGGTGTTGATCGTACATGGACTGGAGGGGTTCGCCCATGGCGCGGCAGAGGTGGTGTTTGCCTGCATGCGGGTGTGTATGCTCGAGCATGGGGTTGGGGTTGGGACTGGCGGCGTGGAGGTAGAGGTGTTTAGGGATGCAGGAGTGGAACGGCTGATGGAATGGTTGCTCGAGCCCTTTACCGTGCGCGGCGGCCCGCACGTGACGACATCCCGTGCTTGCACGCTCGAAGACGCATCGACGCCCTACCTCGGTTCGACGCCGTTTTACCAATTTTATACGGACCTGGTGGCATTGTACGGTGCGGTGTCGTTTGGGCACCGAACGTTTGCGGCGTTGGTGGTGACGCCGTTGGCGATGCATTATGCGGTGGATTATCGACGGGCGTTGTGGTGCGGCGGGGATGGTGCCAGCTCTAGCTCTAGCTCTGGTCCAGGACGTGCCAGTGGAGGAGGGGGAGTGGGCTTGGGGGACGTCGTGAGGATTGTGCGTATCCCGGTCGAGGATGTTGTCTGTACAGGCACCGCGGGAGGTGACCCACGGGAGTACTTGTACCCGATCGAGCGGGACGTCGGGGTTCTAGGTGCGTATGTGTCGGCGTTGGTTGCGCGCGATGGGGGTAGGGTGGAAGGGTTCTTGAGGCTCGTAGCGGTGCACCACGTAGCGTGTACGGTGTGGGGGGATGCGGACGTGGGGGAAAGCGAACGCGAGAAGGCGAAGGAAGTGGAGATGGAAGTGGAGGCGAAACGATCGGACGAGATGCGAGCGAAGTTGTTGAGAGTGGTGCTTGTTCACGGGGAGGCGGACGTGGTGAGGGATGTAGTGCTGTATCGGCAGCGCTCGCTGGGGGCGTTCGTGTGGCCACCGACGTGTTATCGGGGTGGCGAGGACGAGGGCATGGCTACTGCTGGATGGCGAGAGGAGCGACTGGCGCTCGTGAGGCGGGCGACGGGGGAGGACGCGGCGGATCGGGTGGCGGCCTTGTTGATTCCCGCGATATAGAGGATCGAGAGGGGTTATTTTTTAGATGGCATGTAATCCAACGATTTCACGGGCACCCGTAAGTAAAGTACTAATGAACTACATTTTCGAGTTGGAATTTCTCGTCGAGCCGTTCGTTGGCTGACGTTGCAGTCACTGTGCTCACTCGGGGAAGGATTTCACTTTGCGATCGCTTATCCGCTTGTCAGGCAACAGGCGCTAGTTTAATTTGCACAGGCCGACGGCGTACTCATCGGATCATTGCAGCATCAAAGCACCGCTGGCAGAAAGGAGAAGCAAGCAACATGACTCGCAACCATCACAGCTGTCACCACACTGCACTGGGTATTAATTTCATGGTGCTGAAGCCAAACATAGTATGGCACTCGCTTAATCTCCGAGGACATATATTGGCCCATCTGTAACGTATCTGAGATTCAAGATTTCTTCCGCACCGAGGGATCTCTCATTGACGCACGAGTATCTAAGCGATCTCAAAACGTGTCTTACAGCTTGACGTACTCAAGTCCTCTCTTTCTTCGGATATGTAACGTTGCGGATGGCGTACGTTCACGACGGGGACAGTGCGGAACGCATATAGCCTCTTCTGAACACCATCACCGATCAAAGACTCGGATCGTGTCGACGGTTAATTAACAGGCTTCGTGATGATATGGATCAGTGATAAGGATAAGCCCATCACTAGTCACTCGCTGCAGGGTTCGAGCCGATGTGGTTTTGCTCGCTTCCATTTGGATGGACCGTTTCTTCCCTGGATATCTAAAATTTGGGGCATTCAAAACAATCACACGTATACCACAAAACCATCAAGTATCTCTCCGTTTTCCGCTCAGTGAGTTACGTCGTCACAAATATGGTGTGCTCACCTACTAGGAATGACCTGTGTTGTCACGGGACACGGGGAAAGAATCGTATTGGCTTCAAGCTGGTAACGCTTCGATTCTTGTGTATCATCTCTTCGTTCCGAGTCTATGGTGACGGTACTACTGCGTGGGCTCGCCGGAGGTGTTCTGCATTGTTCTTGTATGTCGAATGGGCAGGGGACCCCGCTTCGCGCCCAGATCAGTGAGAGCCACGAAGTAGTGAGTGGAGAGATCTCTTTCCAATGTGACCCTTGTAGATTCTGAGTGTCTTATCGTCGCTGGAGGGACGTGTGCGTTGTTGTGTCTTTATTACTGGATTATGACCGAGGCCGAAGATTTCTCAAACCTAACATCTTATGGAGAATTACTAACGGCTAAATACATCTCTCACATGAGAGTTCAAGACGTGGGGTTCACAGGTGGTTTTACCCCTGGCGCCCAGCCTCGCGAAAAGTTCGTCACGCAAAACATTAAGTTCCTCCGAAGGCCTCTGTGGGGGCCACTTTACGACGAGGCCCGTATCCTCATCAGGTTTGGAAATGACGTGAAAGTGGACATGGTCGACGCTTTGGTATGCCACCCTTCCGTTGTTCTGCGCGGCGTGGTACGGTGTGAGTTGGGATCGGGTGGAGTAAACGACTTGGGGGGAGAGGTACGAAAACGAACCTGAATAATGTTATAATTCTCGAGCTTCTGATCAATAGCGATTCTCTTGGCAAGAGCGATTGCGTCAGCG
>JBBPQL010000195.1:0-19735 GCA_038092515.1 Boletus subparvulus | reverse complement strand
AACCTTCGTGTTTCCGTCGAACCGAACCCCTTCCGATAATATGTGTAACGTTATGGTCCACCGTGCAAGGATATAAGCCAAGAGCGACAAGCGCTCCGAGTCAACTTGCATCCCATTTTCTCCTCACCCTCGCCCGGTGCCCTCCTTGCATTTTCAGCGTCCCGGACGGATATGTCGACGAGGGCAAGTGTAGATACAGACCCTATCAATAATGAGAAGGATATCGTGGAGCTCAGCCCTGCAGAACGCGCTAGGCTATTACGCAAACTAGACTGGCATCTCTTGCCTCTAGTGTCTTTGTTATACCTTCTTTCGTTCCTGTGAGATTTGGTGAATGTCTGGTCTGCCTGGCGCTAACCGATGTTTCGCTCTCCAGAGATTGCACGAATGTCGGCAAGTATCGTCGCGTCTGATCCCGGGCCTTATGCCATCACTCAGGTAATGCTAAAGTTATGGGCATGTCGACTGACCTGGACCTCGTTGGGTTCAGGTATAACACTGCTGTTGCTGTTTTCTTCGTGCGCTTTCCCTGCTTTCATTTTTGAAGTATGTTCAACGTTCTCTCAGGTCCTATACAGTCTCGCTGAAGTCCCATCGTAAGCCGAAGTAGCATATTCTCATTCTATGAAAATAACCTTTGCGTAGAAACATCATCCTCAAGTTCTTTCGACCATCCAGGTGGAGTATGACCTTCACTCTTCTCATGTGGCATTTTCCCTCTGACCGGACTTGCCATTGCAGTACAGTAGATTTGCTCATAATGCATAGTAGTATGCATTATGAGAATACTACCAAAACTCATTCAAATTTTCTGTCCCTTGCGGGCGTAAATCCCTATGTACAACTTGAATGCTACGAAAGAGTAATTTAAAGTGGGGCAGGGTCACATGCATTTATTTGATAGTGTACATACCTTAGCACCGTTGCATGGACACAGCGGAAGCCCATTGCCTGCCGCATATGTACACCTCGAGCAACCTCCAATTAAACCGCTATAATGCAAGCAATCGTCGGTTGTTGATGCGATCCAAGACAGCTTCTGGATCTGAAGACAAAGCACATTAAATTGGTCACCAATAACTTGAAAATGATGCTTGACACCGTCCGCTCACAATCTGCATTTTAACGACAGTCTGTGTTGAGCGATTGAGTATCCAAGAATATCCTGAGCTTGCATGGAATCCGTCGAGAAAAAATGAAACGCACGAGGACCGACGCCTGAACATACTCGACTCACTATTCTCCGCTTCTCCGGGCTCTCTAGCCTTGCTCTAGTAGCCCCTGACTCTGCACTGCACTGCCACCGCAATGTAGCGGGCATATTGCGCCATGATACGGTAGTTAGTCTCTGGTCTCGCCTCCGAAACACTTTCTTATGATACAGCCCGTACAGTATCCGATATAATAAACTATCCGATAGGAATGTAATTTCTCGCCAATGAGCATTTACAGATCGTGATCCTACAGCTTACCCGCAGTCTCCAACTTTCCGACTAACTCGGCATGGTATGCTTTAAGGTCGTCCATGGAGGGTTTCTGTGCGGGCCAGCTATCGGGACCAAAGACGAGTCCCTCGGTCTCGTTGGGTTTTGGAATAACGTGGAAATGGACATGATCTACTTCTTGGTGTGCTAGCCGTCCATTGTTCTGTGTCAGGTGCAGCGTGTAATAAGTGGGGACGTAGTGAAAAGATAGGATAGAAAAGGCGGACAGACCTGAAGAATGTTGTAATTCTCGAGCCCCTGTGCGAGCGCGATCTTCTTGGCGATAGGGAGTGCGTCGGCGAGGTATTCGTCAGGAAGTTCGTGCGCTTTTACGGCGTGGTCTGTTTTTTTTTTTTTGTTTCATCGGTCAGGATAAGCTGTGTGGCTGGTTCGGAGAAGTGTTTACCTTTCGGGATGATGAGGGCATGGCCTTTGGACAGTGGGCCAATGTCGAGAAAGGAGTATCTAAGACGGGCGAGTGTTAGGGTTGTTCGAGAGTGGAAATATGGTACGCACGAGAGCCCCGTCTCGACGAGCTTGAAGCTGGGTATGTCGCCTATGGGGTGGGGTCAGGGTGCTTATAAGAAGTAGACGCGGTGAAAGTACGAGCCTTTGATGATCTTGCAAAAGAGACAGGTGGCGAGAGATCTGTGTTTACTTTTCAGCAGTACGGTGGATCGTGAGATGGTTTGCTTTCCTTGCTGCTGCCATCGTCAAAGTCGAGGAAGAGGAGCGGTGACACTATCGATTATTGCTTCCGTCCTTACACCACGTGACACCAATCTTATCAGTAATCCACCTCGTTGTCGCCGTCGCCAACGATGAGCTCGTTCGATTTTTCGCAATGGCCACCGCAACTGACAGAAATACAGCTCGGAACTCTCGTACACCACGCCACCACCTACGCACTCGCACACGGCCTCGCTTACCTCCCACCCACTCCTTCCCAACCACTTTCCCCAACCTCGGCAATACACGCCCCGATATCGCTCCTACCTGCCCCTGTGCCACGCGCTCTCTTCGAGAAAGCACAGCGATTGCAGTCTGTATATAACATCATGTACGCGCGCGTCGCTACCGATGACGATTTTCTGGATCGGGTGATGGGCGCAGAGGTGGGTGTCGGCCAGGCAGACGAGTTCGTGAGAAGGTTGTGGAAGGGATGGAAAGAGATCAGGGAGGAAGGGGTCGTGCAGGTGAATGATCCGTTGCGTTGTGCAAGGCCGAGTGGCTCAAAGACGCTACCCAGCCCTTGCATCTCGGTCTTTTTCGCTCTGACTATCTCCTCCATACCGGCGAGGGAGACGGGATCGGTCTTAAACAAGTAGAATTTAACACGATATCCTCCTCGTTTGGTCCGCTTTCCCAAAAGGTCGCTGCAATGCACAGGTGCGGATCGTCACAATATAGCATGTGAGAGTTGACGAAGCATGGTTGTTTTAGATACCTCCACGCATTGACAGATTACTACCATGTATCGCCTCACCTCAAGCCAAAGAACTTTCCCGCAAACGATACCATCTCAGGACTGGCAAGCGGCCTTGCAGAAGCACACAAAGCATACGGTGTGCCAAGGTGAAATGATCCCCTCCCTTGTTTCACTCCCACTCACTGCTTTGCAGTGCATATATTCTGTTTGTCATACAGCCCAACGAGCGCAACGTCTTTGACCAACGTTGGCTCGATTACGAATTGTTAGAGAAGTACGTGTGCTCACCGTGACCGCGTATGTGCTCGTGATACGCGCCGCTCACACTCATGGTCCACCAAACCACCAGACATGCCATCCGTGTCGTCCATCAAACCCTCCTCGAGCTCGCTACCACCGCATTGCTCTCCGGTCCCTCCCGTACCCTCCTTCTCACCCTCCCCTCCCATTCCAACCCGATCGAGATATCGACGGTCTACTTCCGCGCGGGATACACCCCGACTGACTTTCCCACAGAGACACATTGGACAGCACGTCTCGCCCTCGAACGAAGCCGCGCGATCAAGTGTCCGACTATACCCCTCCAACTGGCAGGTGGGAAAAAGGTCCAGGAAGCACTGAGCCAACCCGGCGTGGTCGAACAGTTCTTTGCCACCTCGGAATCAGGTGCTGCCGCCTCGGCAGCGGCGGAGCTTCGGGAGTCGTGGGTGCCCATGTGGGCGCTCGATACAGAGCACCCACCCGCTCTTTCCGCTTCGTTTCCGGACGTAGAGCGCAACCCGGGGGAACCCCTCGGGACGACCCTCGCCCGTCGACACGCCGATAAACTTGTGCTCAAACCCCAACGCGAAGGTGGTGGGAATAATGTTTACAAGGGAGACATTCCTGCATTTTTAGAGGGACTTTCAGTGGAAGAACGAAGTGCGTGGATTGCGATGGCGTTGATCGTACCCCCGGCTGGCGTAGGATCTTATCTCGCGCGTCCCGTGTCCGGTGAGGGTGGAGCGGGAAAGACTGAGGACGAGGGGCGAGAAAATTTGGTCCGAGTAGAGACGATATCCGAGCTGGGCATATTTGGTTGGGCATTGTTTGGAAGAGACGAAGGAACAGGTGTGGTACGTAAGGAACGGGGTGATGCGGGGTGGTTGATGCGGACGAAAGGAGTGGAGAGTAACGAGGGGGGTGTGGCAGCTGGGTTTTCAGTGTTGGATTCGGTGGTACTCGTTGATGGGTGATCGAGATCGATCATCGGAGACGAAAGGATGTTCCAAACTGGGAGTACTGGCGAGAGGTGCTGTTGTTACTCCTTCGTGCACGTGTGAATTATTCTTGTCACAGGGAAACCATTTGACTTTCCATCTCGAGAGTATCGTCACTCAAAGGCAGTGCAGGCCCATCATGAGAGGCAGGCCAGGCATGGGCAATCCGTCAAAGTAGTACCCGGTTGGAAGATGATGCTGGCGCCTTCCGCTTGTCGGCAACTTCTGTCAACACGTTTGCGACGTAATTCTCAGTCCCGGCCAGCCTCCGCCCAGTACACTTCCTTTAATCGATCTCCTAGATGTGTGGAAGCCACGCAGTATTAGATCTGATATCATGCGCGCTCAGAGCTCCCGGCTATGCGAGGGCAGTGCCTCGTAGACGACGTTTCTTAGGTGGGTCGCAGATTTTCACGCGTGTTAAATATTCACGGTGTCGGACCCACGACGCATCGCCCGTGTTTTGCGATCGGTGCGCACGCGTTTACGAAACCAACGGTCGGCGAGACTCCGCGGACGACGATTTAATTTACAGTTTGACAGACGACCTCTTTCACCACGCGCCTGTATATGTCCCTACATCGCACCTTCGGTTGAGCGGAATCAGCGGATAAAGAATCAAGCAAGCACGCCGTGGGCACGTGTAGGCGGTGATGTTTACACTTTCGTCCTATTTCGACTCCAACTTGAATCCCCATCTTCCCATTGGTCAGGAATTACTTCACACTCACACACTCCCGGATCCTGAATTTGGAACGGGGATCTCACGACCGAACGCGCACCTATCATGCATCTCACCACTTGGTTATCTTCTATGTGACGTTCTGACAATCCAATCGTAGGCTCTTGAAACCTACATCACATTGGTGGCTTACAGGTCCTTTTCACGTGTTTTTTATTCCTCGTTGTCACAACGGCATCTGAACATTACCGATGGAGAGGTGAAGTCCTCGTCTACAATGACTGCTGACCAAGCTATCTACACTGCCTCCCGTGGCAGACAGTGATCGCGCGGGGCATAATTTGGTAATAACCTATGTATTCTCCGCCTGCCTTGCACCAGCTGTAGTTAATATCCGAGAGAAATGACTGATACAATTTCCTGTTCAGGTTCCGGACGTTTAAGTAAGGAGAATGTTGTTTTGATGTTTAAAACTCAAGACATGTCGCAAATAATCGGAATCTGCACTGGGACACATGATTTCAGGCACGACCGGAACTCTAAACCCGTACTGGGTCGTGCCTGTGATGATATCCAGTACAGATCAGATTATTTGCGACGCCCCCTTGAGTCTCGAGAATAACACCAAAAAAACATTTACCTTATATAAACCTTCCTGAAACCTGAAATTTCAGGGAATCACTGGACCTAACATTTTTTTCTCGGATATTATTACTTACCTACTGCAGGTGCGTACTAGGTGGGAAATACCATAGGCTATTACCACATTATGCCCCCACTGACAGTGAGTCGTTTCACAACCACCCATTTGTGTGTCCCGACCGCCCACCTTGTCTCTGTTACTAATTCTTGTCCCGCTGAAGGGAGAGCTTTGATTGGGTGTATGTTCCAAAATGGGTAAGACCCTGAACAAACTCAGAAATCAAAATTGAATTCAACTTTCCAGAAACAGCTTTTTCGGACTGCTGATACGCTGACTTGTACGGGGCCAGTGACCGGTACGTAAGAAAACACGGATTCAATGTGAACCCATAAATACCTGGCACTGTGGATACATATAACGGCCAAAGATAGTCACTTCGCCTGCTCCCCATTCATAGGCGCCTGTCACCAATCATGTTGCTGACGAGTGCGCCATTTTGGGTTTCCTTGATTGTCCTGGGTCATGTGATGGCCGGCCCTGTGCAGGCGCGTGCAGCGCCGACAGTGACCCTCGACAGCGCGACGGTGACGGGCGTCACCTCGGGATCTACTAACCAGTTTCTGGGCATCCCGTTCGCACAACCCCCGTACGCCGATTTAGCCAATTCCTTTTTCTCATCGTTCATCTAACTGACCCGATGTTCCCTCTTCGTAACAGGACAGGAAACCTGCGCTTTCAGCTACCCCAAACATTGCCGCCATACGCTACCAGTTTCTCCGCAACGGCGTACGGTCCCGCGTGTCCGCAACAGGCAATCAAACTCCCGCTACCCTCTGGTCTCCTCGCTGAGACAATCAACTATTTGACCAAATTGGTATACAACCTTGTCACCCCTTCTGCAGAGGACTGTGCGTACGAGACCTTGTCACATCCTCCACATCCTCGAGTCCGAGGCTGAAGGAAGATCGACGACATAGGTCTGACATTGAACGTGGTGACCCCCACCAGCGCGACCCCCACCTCCAAGTTACCTGTGGTAGTGGTGAGGAACATCCTTATAACCATCGTCTCTCACCCCCGCCGCTAATCAACAATCTCTCGAACAGTGGATCTATGGAGGTGGGTTCGCGATTGGTGGCGCGAACGTGTACGTCCTGGAGTCCTTGATCGAGCTTATCGTCGTCTTGATACACGGTTATACGAACGCAGTTACGACGGCGGCGTCATCGTGGAGAAAGCGATCTCTCTCGACGTCCCTGCCGTATATGTCAGCATAAATTATCGGTAAGCACTGTACCCACACCGCCAAAATTGAGTGTCCGACCATGAGAAATTTTGGTCCAAAGCCTGAACGGTGAGCGTGCATGCGTAGAATTTTCTCCGTCTGTGTTTACCGTATGTTTAGCGTTTGGGTTCCTGGCGAGCCAAGAAGTCAAGGACGCTGGTGTTGGAAATATGGGTCTCCAAGATCGTACGTGTTTCCCTTACCTGCGCACCTTCTGATCTATTGCGAATTATTCTGGATCAGAACGCCTGGCTCTCCGGTGGGTACAAAAATACATCAGCGCGTTTGGGGGGGATCCTACCAAAGTCACCATGTAAAGACATCCTCCCGCACTGTAATTTCAAACCAAGTTGACAAAGATGCTGCCATGATATCCAGCTGGGGCGCAAGTGCAGGCGCTGTTTCCGTCGCCTTGCACATGGTGACGAACGGAGGAAATCCAGACGGTCTTTTCCGAGCCGCATTCATGGAAAGTGGCTCACCCGTTCACGTGGGAGACATCACAAAGGGACAACCATACTACGATGCCCTCGTTGCAGGCACGGGGTGTTCTGGCACGACCGACACGCTGCAGTGTTTGCGCGAGGTACCGTACGAGACATTGTTGACCGCGGTGAATCAGTCCCCCGGGGTATTTGCGTATCAGGTACGTTTCCCTAGCGGAGGAGACTCGGACGTCCAGTGTATTTATATGCATGGTTTAAAAGTCGCTCGCCTTAGCGTGGTTGCCCCGTGTGGATGGGGTGTTCCTGACGGCAGACCCACAAGATTTGGTTCGGCAGGGATCTGTTGCAGACGTACCGTTCATCAACGGTGTGTCTAAATTTACTCCGTCTCTTTCTCGCCTGCTGATGAATTCCGAACGTGTGGTTCGTAGGCGATTGTGATGACGAAGGGACGGCATTCTCCTTCTCAACCCTCAACATCACGTAAGCCGCACCCAAACGAATCCACGTTCGAGCGATTCAGTTCACCCTTCCCCTAGGACGGATGCGCACTTGGAAGAGTACCTCCACACATACTGGATACCGAATGCATCGGCCACCACGCTCGCGCAATTGATGACATATTACCCCTCGGATCCTACCCAAGGATCGCCGTTTGGCACTGGCGATCGGTACGCGCTCACGCCGCAGTTTAAGAGAATTGCTGCGATACAGGGGGATACCATCTTTCATGCGCCGCGACGGTTCTTTTTGCAGAGTCGATCAGGAAAGCAGAGTATCTGGACATACGGTACGTGATGGATGATCATAGGCAACGAGGTGGACTTATTCTGACCCGCGCTTCTTTTTTATTTGGGTAGTGAGTAAACGATTAAAGGTGGTGCCTTTCCTCGGTTCGGTTCGTCAGATCTACTACCTGTTTGCTCGTTCGTGTGTTGAATCGCATTTCGACCACGCCAGTTCCACGGTTCCGCCCTGCTGGGTGTCTACGGTGGCTCGGACATGGCCTCTTACCTCGTGCGATTCGTCGCGAATCTCGACCCCAATGTTGGAGAGAGCACAGACCTGTATTGGCCCCAATACGACACGACCACCAATCAGACCATGCTAGAATTATTAGATGGTTCGGTAACGCAGGCGTTGACGACGGATACGTATCGTGCCGAAGCGATGGCGTATTTGACGAACGTGATGCAACGTCGTTCGCGTGTTGAATCGCATTTCGACAACGCCAGTTCCACGGTTCCGACCAGCTGGGTGTCTACGGTGGCTGGTAAAATGGCCTCTTACCTCGTGCGATTCGTCGAAAACTCGACCTCAATGTTGGAGAGAGCACAGACCTATATTAGCCTCAATACGACAAAACCACCAATCAGACCATGCTAGATGGGTAACGCAGGCATTGACGACTCGTGCCGATGCGATGGCATATTTATTTGACCAACGTGACGTTGGCGAGTCCATTAGAAATAGAGGGTGTATCGATGGAGGGTATGGAGTAGGTGATGTATGTGAGTTTTCGTGTAGATATTTGAGTGGGTTGTGATGTCATGCGTCGGATGGTTGGTGTTAGGGGACCATAGCTGGCACTTTGTTCAGAAGTGGATCGTAATATCCTAAACGGACGAAAGAGGCATGTCAGTAATCTACGAAGGCTCTTGTTGGACTCATGGAAGATTCATGCGAATTCGCGAATGGGAGGAGCCGGGAGCAGTAGTAGTAGGCGAGGTGTTTTAGGCCAGCGCTGTCTGAATCTCACAGCTCCGATACAAATCAAGCCCGGTTACATAAGCTAAACAATTTAAAACAAACCTCCCTTGAAGGTGGCATTCAAGTTTTGTGATGAGCCGCAAATTCGAGTGTGCTCTGGGCTTTGCTGACCGTCTTTTGTCGCGTGTTGGTGGCCTTGTACAGGTGCGTGTAGCGCGACAGGGATCCATCAACCAGTTCCTAGGCACACCATATGCCCAACCACCGTACGCCAACATATTGAGACCCTGGCTTGACGCCTCATTCCACCGACTGACATCGACGGTCCCTGTTAAAACAGGGTGAGCAACCTACGCTTTCAGCTGCCAAGGACTTCACACAGAACCTCAGCTTCTCCGCAACAATGGCCCTGCCTGTCTTCAGCAGACAGTCGCGCACCCGCTTCCATCTGACCTCCCACTGGCAGCCGAGACGATAGGTCATTTGACCAAATCACTTTATTATGTACTTCGTAACCGCTTCTGGAGAGGACGCGTTTATTCCCCATATTGAAGATAGTCGGTGATCGGTGACATAGGTCCAACGTTGAATGTGGTCACCCCTGCCGACGCGACCAAGTTAGAGTTTCGAGTCCCGATTACCTACTATACACGTCCCACTAAGCAGGAGTCGTGAACAGTGGATGTGGATTCGAGCTTGGTGGTGCCACCATGTGCGTCCTGGAGTTCGAACATGGATACGACAGGCATCATACACGCTCATACGATCACAGGTGGGGCGACAGCATAGTTGTGGAGAAAGCGATCTCCCTCGGCGTCCTCGCTGTGTACGCCAGCATGAACTATGGGTGAACATGCACTTGTCGCAATGTGTCATGTCTCCTCTTGTGCCGCTGATCGCTGTATTTAGTGTTTGTGCTCTTGACTGGCCAGGAAGTCAAGGATGCTGGAGTCGGCCATCTTGGTCTCCGATATCGTACGTGTCCCCCCGTTCTACACATTCATGTGCCTCTTCTGATCTGTGACTAACCTGTTCTCGACGATCTACTAGTCGCTCGTCTTGGAATGGATGCCTCGCGTGGATGTGTCCCGGCTCCCTCTTTCTCTTTCGCTGAATGCTTGATGGGGGTCATTTGGTGATGGGAGATGACCATGACGAAGGGGCACTCTACCCGTTCTCTACCCTCAAGGGCCACCATCGCGCAGGTGATTCCATGTTATCCTAAGGATCCTACCGAAGGATCACCGTTCGATACGGGCGATCTGAATGCGCTTACACCCCAGTTCAAGTGACTAGCTGCATTCCAGGGAGATGTTATCTTTCAAGCGCCGTGACGGTTCTTTCTGCGAAATTCATCTGGGAAGCAGAATGCCGTACGTTGCTCTAGCATCGCTATGATGACATGGGTCTTGAAGGTAAACTTCTTTCTTTTCTTTTTTTGGACAGCGAGTAAACGGTACAAGGTAGTTTTTTTCCTCGGTTCCGCGAGTCATGGATAACTGTTTCTCTTTCGTGAATTGAACTACTTTTATATCATTCTACGTATTCAACTTGCTCAATGTCTGGAGCGGCTCATACATGGCCGCTTACCTCGTCCGTTTTGTCGCGAACTTGAACCTCGATCCAAACTTCGGAGAAAGCACGGACCTGCACTGGCCCCGGCGTATAACGTGACGACCAAGGAAACGATCCCGGAATCCCTGGATGGATTAGTGACACAGGTGTTAATAAAGGACACTAGCATATTCGATAAACGTGATGTTGACGAATCAGTTGTGAGGGGGCTTCAATGGGATGTGGGTGATGTCTATCGTGTATCACAAACGTCGTTTCTTGAGCCATTGGCGACGAGTTGTTGCTTTGGATCGTAGGAGTGGGGAAGAGTGTATTATTCGCCAAATTGAAAGTAGGTGTTATGGAATGCCGCATGGAGAGCACTTCCATCGAATCTTCGTCACATACTTGCGATATAAATAGGTACTACAGTCGACTCCCTCATAACGCATACCCCTCGGGATAGGCCTAAAGGTATGCGTTATGAGGGAGTATGCGTTATCGGGGAGGTCGACCTTTACAGCAGCGAAATTTGAGTAACCATTATGTGCGAATAAGGATAGTACTCTACTACTAAGTGAAGCTATTTACGAGTAAAGTAACTAGTCAATTTTTTGTCCTTCATACTCTTCACCTTATGGACCTGTGTCATCTGCCCGAACAAACCCAGTACCACCTCTACCTTACGTACAAGTGGATCATCCATCTCGTTGGCATACCTGCGCAAGACCATCATTGCCTGCCAGTGGAGTGCTTCCTTCCATGTTGGAAGTGGTTCGGTAGGTTCATCGCAGTCATTATTCCCATCGGCACTGACCTCATCGCCATCGTGACCCTTGCTCAATTCCTGCACTGCCTTTGTGTCCATCACTGCCTGAAAAATATCCTTGTTGCCCACATCAAAGACATGGCTTGACTCAGCAACTGGATTGAGCAGCTCCGTGATGTCCATTCGGTTTGAACATTAGAGGGCCCCTGTTGCCTCCAAGATGTCCAAAGCTTCAGTAACAAGCCTCTCCTCTTCAGATACAGGATTGCTATTGGCCTGGGCTTCAGTGGTATGAACAAGAGCCAATGGGTTTCATGGGAACAAGCTGGTGTTTCGGTTCACTGTTGCCAAATTTGGATCAGGAGAACCAAAAATTCTGCTCTATTTGGTAATTTATTCCCATGATATACAATATGTATGGGTTTTGGGTGTTGAGATTTGCTATGGGTTATGTGTTATGAGAGAGTCATGGGTTATGGCCTGCAAACGGACTTGGGAAACTCAAAAAGCTATGGGTTATAAGGGAGTATAGGTTATATGGGGTATGTGTTATGAGGGAGTCAACTGTATGTACAGTAGACTCCCTTGTAACCCATACCCCTCGGGATAGCCTGTAGGGTATGGGTTATGAGGGAGTATGGGTTGTGTGGAGATCACCCATTATGTAATAGAACATTATGCTTGTGCACGTATATTACTCTAGCGGGATTCTAAGGGTATTATGAGTGTTATGTACGAGAAAAATAGCTAGTTATCTTGGTATCCATCATCCCCAGTGTGTGTCTCCCACCTGAATGTGCCTAACATTGCCTTGAGCTTGTGAGCAAATGGACTGTTGATCCCCTTTGTGTATTTACACAAGGTACACACTGCGTGAAGGGCCTCGTTCCGCATTGGAGTGGCTTCACTGGCAATGGGTGCATTCGAGTTGCTGCTGGAGCTCTCCATGCCCTCCCATCATTATGAAACCTCCACAACCCAACACGTCAACACTTCATCATTATAGCTCCTCAATCCGGCTTCGGAAGCACACAATATCTTTGATGTCTGACCACGACATATACACAGCTGTGATGGATGCAAAGAAGGTTCGAAGGTCGACATGTTGGGTTGTTGTTTCCGTTTAGAAACACACCAATTACATCATAGAAATCCTTATTTAGAAATATGCCGGCAGCAACATATGGGTTATAAGCCTCCAAATAGCTATGGAGTATGGGATATGGGTTTTGGGGTCGAAATCCCTGCAAACCAACTTGGGAAATGTGAAAATGTATGTGGTATGAGGGAGTATGGGTTATATGGGGTATGGGTTACAAGGGAGTCTACTGTACTTCAAATGGGCACGTCAAAGCACTTCTTTCCATTCCATTCTGTCCCTGATGGTGTCCAGTCCTGCTAGGAAGGAGAAGAAAGCCGGCGGTGCAAAAGAGAAGATACCAGCACTGCTGCAAGACCAGTCATATGCACCCGATAGTGTTGCTGGCTTGTGCGGCACACTATTCAAGGAGAATTTTACCATCGCACAGCGTCTCGCAGCGTCTCGTGCACTTCTTCGTCATGGTGCTCATGTTGACGGTACTGACAGCCAAACACGAACTCCAGGTGGCCTCCACCCATCGTATTTTGGCTTCCGAAAGGAGACGGAGACATCAACCAGGCTCTCACTTGCACACGAAGATTTCAAGGAAGTGTGCACCCGTGATCTCTTCGACGCTGTTTGTTTCATTGATATCTTATTTATACTGGATGCTCACGTCTTTCCATCCTTGCAGGTCGTTCAGCAAGACCGTCTTGATGGCGGGATATCAGTTCTGCTGCGCTGCCCGGCATTCACTGCTCAACAAAAGCTTGGACCTGAAGATATCGTGGCCGATGTGTATATCACCCCGCGCGTTTTCCATGCTGCCCCACAGAAGATGAGTGAGAGCATTGCTGTCCTCGTTCAGGGATTTTGTCAAGAGATGGTACTTCCTCATCTACATGAATTCACCAAATCGTGCAACATCGAAAGCATCGGTCCCATCCCTCCTCCCCGTACGTTCTATTTTTTTTGGACATATAAATTACGTTAATGCCTTTGTAGCTCATGCTCCATCCATCACGTTAGACTCTCCACCGTTCCTGCCTCCAGTGGCCACCGACGGAACTCGAATTCGGTGTTCCGCACAGCCATACTATGTTGATCAAAGTTCTAGCGGCTCCAAGCGTGTCATATCAAACAGCGCCAAACCTAGCGGTGCCGAAAATGACATGAAGGTATCCACTTCCACGATCCGATCTCAGGTTCGTCAGCGCCGCAATGCGGAGCGTTTCTCTGCCGATGAAGTTACCAAGGCGCTCAAGGAAGCAACTTCTGGCATGAGCTCTGCAGTTGAGCCTGCTACTTCGAATCTGTGCCCTATCATCAGTCTTGGACCCAACACTGACGCTGTGCTCGATCGCTTTGGCCTGAGTGATCAGGTCATTCCTCGTCTCCGTGAGCTTGTTGCAACCGTGCGCAGCAGCCGTTGGGAGGTGACGCTCCGAAGTTCACCCTGGAATTTAAATTACGAGCAGGCGGTGAACCTGCAAACGGCTCTGCACGCTGACTTTGGCATGAATATGCCGTTAGTGAAGGTCTGGAATACTATTTCTTTCCATTTGTCACTCGACTAACATGTTTGCCGTCAGACGTCTTCGTTTAGTATCTGCAAATTTATCCTGATATTACTCTTGATCCTGCTCATCGCCAAAGTTGCCCTTATTTTTTACTATTTGTTCCTGTCCTAGATCCTTGCGCCTATTGAACGAGCTCAAATTTGTTTTCTTATATTTGTGGGTGAAAACGAATATATAAGACGGGTGTTGGGCATGGCCGCATGCTTGTGTTCTCCCTCTCTCAATCATGGCTGATATACATGCAGTGCCAGCTGCTGACACGACAGCAATGACAGGGACCTCACCGCCATTGTATGTCTTTCTTTTTTCATATGTCCCCTCAAACTCATGTTCATGGCTCAGGTTACCACGTGCGAATGTTCCACTCACCAAAGAAGCACGCAAGGTAATTAATGAGCGCCGCCGTCAAGCAGCAGCATGCTATCAAGAGGACCTGGGGAATACCTGGGAAAAGATTGACAAGTCTATTGCAGATCTCGCTGCGACACACCACAAGAGTATCCAACGTGTTCAAAAGGAGTTGCACATGGGACGATCAGTGCTACATACCCGACGAACGGTCAATGCTTGGAATGCCTGGTGTGCCAAGGTTTCCAACGAGGAATCCTCTCGCACTGGAAAAGGTACTTTTTCAGTTTGTTTCTTTGGAAGTTGATTGTATCATTCCCATTGGTTTTTAGATGTCACGGGTTCAGATTTTCTTGTCGACATCATCCAACGCCGAAAATCCGAGTATTTAGCACTGACCAACGAGGAAAAAAGGCAACTGGTGGAAAACTACACTCCAATTCGAAATGCTAAGTACACTGCTCGCCGTACTTCGGCAAGATCACGTGTCAATGATGTTACAGCGACTCTCAAATGTGTCGGGGAAGAGGTATTGTCACAAGTGCATCTGTTGTGTATAATGCTAATTTTTGTTGTTTGTTCCTAGCTTAATGCTTTGAGGTCACGTACTGGCCTCGAGTCCACGATGTGTGCTGTTCGTGGATCAACGGACATCGCCCTTCGGCCAATATATTTCGAGACGGAAGGTCTTACTGATTTCATGGGCACCGCTATGCGCATTGACAAACAAGATCTCACCACTCGAATGGAAGGTTATTCAATTCAGGGTATCCGTGGTAAGTTGTTCTGTTTTATGGGCATTCAAGTTCAGAGACTCATTTCATAAGGTGCCGCTCACAACCACCGAGAGCGTGTAGTCGCAGTACGCTCGGAATTACGAAACATGATTCTGAGTAAGCTTCGTAAGTTTGTCTTACACAATTAAAACTCTAATCTGTAAAATGTGACATGGAATTATTAGGCGAGATCACGGGTAATGAATCCGCCCAAATGCGATACAAGGATTTCTGGCCAAAAATAGTCCGGCGCTACAAAGTTGAGATCACCGGTTGGCCTAGCGATATTCCCTTCAAAGATCTTAGTGAGGGTTCACGATCACTCTCAGACCTTGAGTCCCTTTTGAGGAAATGGAAAAATGGTACTGTTCATTGGAGAAAGCTTACAGATGAGGAGTACACAAGACGCGAGAACGACCGTGATGAGCAGATTGAACGCGGGGAGATCACGGTTCACAAGCGTCAAAGTCGTTCCGACGCAGGCACGAAAAGAAGAAGCTATGGTGGACCTACACAAGCGAGGAAGAAGGCACGAACCACAAGCGGTGCGGTTATTCAGCCATCCGATGATGAGAGCGGTGACAGCGATGACGACAGCGATGTTCCCGCTAACAGCACCACAGGCACCGCAGCCCCTCCGCCGCAATCTGGCACTGCAGGCTCACCATTGGGTGTTGTGTCATCCACCTCCGCTTCGTCAACAGATACTGCCACCACTCTGATTACATGTGGTGCTATTCCATCATCAAGTGCTGCTGCAGCTGCTGTCATACCCACCGACACGAGCAACAACCCCAACATGTTCCATGATCGATTCAATATAGGTGGTGATGCCACAAGTGCATTCAACGATATTTTCACTGGGTTTCACCACAATGACCTAGATTCCTTGTTTTTCAACTTTGACTTCGATGAGGTTACATCCAACATGACCTTGTAATATTTTTACCTTCTGCATATAGTCTTTAACATACTCTAACTCCGTACTATCTTTAACGGGGCTAACATGGCAGGAGAGTTATCAGCAACTTTTCGAGATTCGTACATTTTTAGATTCGTAGCCATGCCCCACAGGTTGGCTAGAGGTTATTTACCTAGCCGCAATAGAAGTCGATCAGCATTTCCAACAACGCTGACATGGATGCAGACAGATCTACTGAGCGAAGGGAAATATGAGCCGTGGCATCCAGTCCAAAGGGGATGTAGTACGAACCCTGACCCGCCCGCTAAACGAGCCAAGTTCAGCTCCTTGGTTACGTGTTGCCTTAACTGAGACATCCAGTCCAAAGGGGATGTAGTACGGACAAATCAAGCTCAAAAGCGTCATGGAGAAAAGAGGGATTCGTCCAGGTAGCGATACCGAAAGTATAGATGGTGAGCGCTGATGGTGAACTGTCAGCATGGCAGATAGGAAGCCAAGCAATAATAACTAGACAACGACGACACGGAAAGCGAACGAATCCGGACGAGGAGAGGAAGGAAACAAATGGGTTGGGCGAGGAGGAGAATGATGAGGAAGTATGAGTAACTTCAGCGTAGGCGATGACAAGGGCGACGACGGGAAACGGGTGAGTTCGTCGCAGATGACGACGGCAGAGATGAAAAAAGAGTAAGTTCGCCACGTGCGACGAAGGGAAACGACTGAGTTCGTTGCAGATGACGACGGCGAAGATGACAAACCGAGTGAGTTCGCTGCGTACGACGAGGGAAACGGCTGAGTTCGTCGCAGATGACAACGGCAAAGATGACAAACCGAGAGAGTTCGCCGCGTACGACGAGGGAGTTCGTTGCAGATGACGACGGCGAAGATGACAAACCGAGTGAGTTCGCTGCGTACGATGAGGGAAACGGCTGAGTTCGTCGCAGATGACGACGGCAAAGATGACAAACCGAGAGAGTTCGCCGCGTACGACGAGGGAAATGGCTGAGTTCATCACGGACAACGACGAAACGATGAGAAACGAGTGAGTTCGTCGCGGCCGACGACGATGGCGAGAAACGGGTAAGTTCGCCGCGGCCGACGACGACGATAATGACGACGATGGAGGGAGATGATAAGCAGCGTGGGAGATTATTGGAGCCGGTGGGACTGCTTAAGAGCGTCAATACGGCAGAGGATGCCGAAGATGCCGAACGTCATGGAGCTTGTGAAGGGATCCCTAAGGTACCATATTTAGGCATGGGTTTATTCGCGGTGTCGGCAATTCTCGGGAAAGGAGCCTAACTAGGCTTGAGGAAACACGTAACCGAGGAGCCTAACTAGGCTCGTTTAGCGGGCGGGTCAGGTGCGCCGTCTGGGACATCATAGCTTGCAAAAAGGTACTAACACTGGTCCACGATGATTACACATGCCCAGCTCTGTTTCATCCAACACACTGAATCCATACGTTCTATCGCACTGTCACCAGACGACTGGTTTCTCGCAATTGGTGGAAACAGCGGGAAAATTGCCCTCAAAGATCTCAGGGAGGTCCTGTATCCTATTCGACTGTAAGTATCGTGTACTGTCTAGTTTTATTGCCAATCCACCTGACTTCGATTTTAGCCTTTGGACATGGACACTGATCGTATTGTCTCTCAGCTATCATCGATTGACATCACCGACGCTGCACTCGATTCCTGGAAACAGGCTGTAGACGATGCAAACCAAGTACATCATTTTTACCTCATGGAGGTCAATCTTATTGACCCATCATCATCAGGTAATCACACTCGATCCGTTGTCGCCATGGGGCTACGAGATGAAGCATGCGGCTTTACACAAGGCAAGAGACTTCGACAATGCGGTTGACGCATTCGCCTGATCCGGACATTCGCCACGAGTTGGATCCCCGTTGCCATGATAGAGATGACTTGTTCACATTATTTGACAGAGCATCGTGACCAGTACATCAACCCATCGAGAACACGAGCAACGATTCGCAAAACTGTTCAACGGACTGTATGTCATTTGCCACGTGTCCTCATCAACACGACCACCGGCCGTCTGTACAATAAAGCTGAGCAGGTATCCGCATTCGAATCCTTGCCATCAAAGAACTTGTATCATCGATGACGACTCGCGTCGACTACGTCCCCATCAAGCGTGAAGTGCGACAGTACTTCCGATACGTGATGCTATCGCACAAGTGGGAATATAATGAACCGCTGTTCCAGGAGGTCATACGCATAGCAGTGTATGACCTGGATGAATCTCCGACTTGTGACAAACTGCAAACGTTCTGTAATATCGTTCGGGCTGCCGGATTTAATTGGTCATGGAGCGATACGTGTTGTATCGATAAATCAGATCACTTCGTGCTCCAAGAGGCCCTGGTCGTCATGTCCAAGCGGTACCGGGGCCCCGCCACGACGACTCGGATCGTTCTCCTTCGTGTCGTTAGCCCTCTATCGCAGCGCAGCGCTCTTGTGAAGAGCATTGGAACACTCGTACCTGGACACTTCAGGAATGTGTTGCTGCCAAGGTCATCCAATTCTACACAGAGCAGAGGATTGGACTCTCTATCTAGATCTGGAGTTGTCGAACCATAAAGAATCACCAGAAGTGATTTCGGAGATGGAGCAGGCTACTGGGGTGTCTGCACTGCAATTGATGGCACTTCGTCCGGGCTTAACCAGCATTCGGGAGAAATTGTGTCTCGCTTCCACCAGGCAGACAACATTGGTGGAAGACGCTGCATACGCATTATTTCTCGACATTTTCTCGGTCACTGGCATACCCGCAATATACAGGCAAGGGGAGGGTTCACTAGGGCGCCTATTGGCACATGTTCTCGCTGTATCTGGAAATGTGAGCATCCTTGCATGGGCCAGCGAGTCTGGCAGCTACAACAGTTGCCTGCCTGCCCGTAGCACCGTATTCAACAAACCAGCTCCCGCCACCCATTCAGGATGCCGAGATGGAAGGAATCATCACTGCGTCGTACTCTTCATTCGACCTCGACGTGGCCCTGAGGCTATACAATCGTCTTAATGATCTTTCTGCACCTTGGTTCGCAGCGAGTCGGATGAAACTTCCATGCATCGCTTCATCTTTTTCCTATCGAACATGTTCTGGTCGCGTTTACCGAGCGGACACTCTCGCCTTTGTGTTGGTGGAAATCAAAACGAGATACGACCTCCCTCGGATGAATTCTCTATATCTCGTTCACCCCTGGTTGGACACTCTTGGAACACGAAGATATACAAAGTGGCGTATTTGTGGAAGATGACGTCGTGCCACCACCCTCACCGAACACGGACGATGAAGAGATCTGACGAGGAAATCGGTGACGTTCCCCGAACCTGAATCACCGTCATTCCTTGCTCCCGCGCGTATGGTGCCAATGGACAAAGAGACACGAGCATGACGACTCGTTGCCCGTCTTAGACAACCATTTGGTGCACTCTTGGTCACGCTGGTATTGACGGGCCGACGCGCGGTGGATTACAGGCGGGTGGCGGCTGATAGTATGATCACTGTACAATTTCAGGAGGACGTCTCTTTGGCTGATCTTCTCGACAATGTACGGACAATCGATGTTTTGTAACTTGCGTCACATCTCGGATGACAATCGACATGTTTCACTGACTATGCCACAGTAATTGAAAATTCGAATTATTGGTTACTGTCTCGAGACGTGTTGGGAAGGCGCTCTATGTAGTGTCGGGATTTTCTGCACTAGCAGCCCATTTCCTTGAGGTCACACC